>JARKHS020000097.1:0-40694 GCA_030143305.2 Amblyomma americanum
TGTTAGGCGAATATCTCGAAGGGTATGCTGTGTTCACTCATATTTTACTTCAATGTGTCTTCAAAGGATAGGTGTGCATTTACTTTCTTCTGAATTCCCGCTCTCATGGCTCTGGGGCACAAAGAAAGCTTTCACAATTTTAGCACCACAGGATTTTCATCAATTACCAGATTAATTTGACCAAAACCTTACTTACCAAAAGACAATTATCGTAGAAGTTTATCTCGAGATTTCTTGTCCCTAATGTTTCAGAAAGGCATTGCATATGTAACTTAGCCCAAATTGTGGAAAAAAATTATGCCGCTCATATCTAGACCAGACGCAGGTCTAGGGAATAAAGGAATTATTTTTTTAGAGGTGCCTAACTTTTTACGCCTTACATAATTAAGTAAATGCCCCGATAGTAATATTCATATGAAGGAAGTTTCACCGCTCCAGTACAGGAATGTGAAACATTCCCTTTCATATAGGAAACAAAAAATGTCAGTTGGCCTGGGGAAGCGCGTTCTTTCAGTGCCATAACCAACTGAAAATGGATTAACGCCAGGTGTCAGAGTAGACAAAAAAAAATTTCGAGGAGGCTTAAGCTTCGCCTTTAAGAGTGAGGCGCCGCAGCGTGTTGCAGCGTTGCCAATGAGTGCACGGTACGCCATCGCCCGTTGGACAATTTAAGGAAAGGACGCCTGTCTCACATATCTCGACGGGCACCCGTACCGGGCAGTAAGGGAAGGAAAATGAAATTAAAAATGGTTTTAAGGAAAGGAAATGACGCCTGTCTCACAATTCTCGCTGGACACCCGTACCGCGCCTTAAGAGAAGGAAAATCCCTTCTCTTACGGCGCGGCTTAGGTGTCCACTGAGCTGCGCTATTTTTCGCTCACGGCCGATGCCGCCGACGACATCGCTTTTCTGCGACAGGAGCTCCTTAACGCTGTCTTGTTAAAAAGAAATTTTAGTCGGAATTGCGCTTACTATGCAAAAGTGTAACTACCAGAGTCAGGTGATAGCGGACAGATATGCTTAAATTCCGGACAATTTATGACTCAATAGTGTGACACGTGGAAGAGGACTCAAGTGCTACAGCTCATATATTATAGAAAATATGCAAAGCGCTATGTATTCCGACCGACTGACCAAGGTATTAGAGAAAAGAACAGATTGACACTATAATAACAGATAGAAAACAATATGATAATGAAAAAACAGCGCTAAACTTACGATAAATGCCACAGCACGCAAAATTTTGAACCTTATTTAAACCAAACTCGTGCACACATTTAATAAAGAGTGCTTGGAGAGCATGATAGACGCCAAGCATTTAACAGTGTGGCACTAAAAAGTTATTGTAAATCACGATCAGCAGTTTCTCCAATTGAGTTCTCATTGCTTTCCATGCGCACGACTTTTGTGTTTTATTTTCGGTATGGTATACAAAAGTTGCTCCTGTCATTGTAATATTAGGTACAGTAAAAAGCGATAGGCAACGTAAAGACAATATGATACGTTTGTCTGCAGCAAGCAAAAAGACAAAAACACCGTGCGAAAACCTCCAGCCGTGAGGAAATGATATCACGTCACGGGGGAACGTTATGACATACACGAAATATGCATCATGAAGGAGAAAGAAAGAACCTAAGTAGTCAGTAATAAATGGTCAGTAGAAAATTGGCTATACTTTCAAGAACAGCAACAGACAAGTTCACGTTCTGCTGCAGAGCATATCAACCATAACAAAAATTTGCTCTGGTTTAGGTCTGGTTAAACCCGGTTAAATTGCGAAAGTTTGCTTAGATTTCGCCTTAGAATTTAACTGTTCTGAAGCAGCATAGCACCTATATTAAGATATAGACTCTTCGTCGGTAACTTCCATGGCGAGACTGATCAACCAACGCGTAGCGCACCGCTATATATCCCAGTGAAGCCGCCACGGAGCGAGCGCAAGGCGAGGAGGTCGTAATATCAACGGAGGGATCACCTGCTAGGCGCGGCGCCGTATCGGGGGCGACGGCACACACGACGAACGGCTGCCTTCTAGCTGCGGCGGGGAGCAAGCTGACGTCCCGGGTCGTCATAGCAATGGAGAGAGCGGACGTCACACCAACTGCCAAGCGCAGCGCCGGCTCTGGCGTACGGCATACGCGACGGGCGGTTAGACCTGGCGTAGTGTTGCTTTCGCAATAAAACTTCATGACAATCATGGTAACAACTGTGACATCCGATTAGTTTTTTTAAGCAATTGCATTCTGCCAACAAGCTTTAGGAAAAAATCCTCATTGAAATAGATGCAGCTAGCCCTGTTAAATCGAAGGGAAATGTCTGCACTAAATGAGAAAGTCTCTTGGCATGGCCTTCCCCTTAGCCGGTGGGAACACAGCGGTCAGGTGACTCGACTTCTCTACAGCCAATGGGCGTGTTTTATGACCAATAACGAATTTGGGCGCCATGTGGCTTATAACGCAACACATAAAAAAAGGAAATTCACAACGCGTGCTCTATTTGTCTACAGCACACAGGCTGGAGCCGAAGGTGACAATAAAGCTATAAAGGAGGCAAATAGGCAAAGCACGAGCGAAGAAAGAAAGGTCTTATTCCCTGTAAATAAGAGGCGTTAACACGTAGTGTTCGGACCTGAGTGCAGCCTATAACGATAAACGATTATAGGCAGTATAGTTGATTGCTTTCTAACTGTACGGTGCCGTTCCTCAGCGAACATCCTCCTAAACTATAGAGTGGAGGAGGGCATGCTCGTGTGGAAACAGCACACGTGTACGTGGCGTCTCCTCACGCTTAAATCATGCCGCTAGTGCGGAGGGATGCCGTTTGTACCGCAGAGCGCTATTCTTGAAATGATTGAAAACAGAAGAAGCACAAGCCTATCGCACTTCACGAAAACAAAAGTCCAAACGTTTCATAAATTCAGGACAGCTAGAAGAGAGCATTTATTCAAAGCTTGAAAGAGTTCTTTACTTGAAGTGAGAGGAAAACTGGGCGAGTTGGTGAACGTTCTTCACAATGAAAAACGGAAAAGGACAAGGACCAGGCATTTCGTGTGCCTGTTTTTTTCCTCATCCGCCACCTTATTCGCTGTTCATAATCTAGGGGCTCTTCACTTATGCATTGGTTATAATTGCGGTGTCCGGGGACAAGCCCATGCCGGTGTGCGTTGGTCGTCTCCTACGAAAGGAGAAAGTATAAGAGTAGCCGTATTCTTGTGGCGAGAGCGATTTTCGTTGGGCAGTGTCGAAGGCAGTGGCTCTGTCTTTGTGACTGCCAATCTATATGCAGTTGATAAAAGGTCGGGAGGAGAAAGACATCGGCCTAACGTAGCCTTGTTTTCACCTAGTGCTGAGTGTATACTCAGAAAGCCAAGCGTAGGGATTGACTTCAAATGTCACACGAAATATGGAAGAAAAAAGAGCGACTGAACACTTGGCATTGGCAGCTGCGGCGCAAAACAGCCGGGGAAACGTTCCGTGGCCTGAAAATCTGCACTCAAACCACCACTTGAAATTTTGTTTTGCGTTTTTCACCGACGTGATACTAATTATGCAGCGCACAGACGCCAAGCTCGCCTAAGTTCAAGAGGAAGGTTCCTAAACAAAAACAGCTGTAAAGATTGCTTTTACCCGGAAGCCTGTTCTTTTTGTTATTGCTTGCTGTTTTAAGAATTCACATTAAATGACGCACATCGTCATGATTGCCTTTTAGTTGATCTGTATGCTGTGGGAGGAAAAATCAATAATAAACTGCTTTTACCTTCGCAGAAAACAGGTGGCTCGATTAGATTTCACCTTTAAACTATGGGTACCAGTATGACACAGAGTGTACAGTAAAATTTTCCCGAACGCCTGTTATTAAATTACTAATCGCATGCATCCGAGAAAAGCAGAGAAATATTGGTTTCTCCAAACGCACGAACGGGGGCGTTTACAATATCCCTAAGAACTTTCCAGCTTCAAAATATAGGCACGATTGCGTGCCTCGCTTTCACCGAGGCGTTTTTGTCTAGCCCAGCATTATTTCAGATGGAAAGTAATACTTGGCAGTTTGTAACATTCTTAAGCTTTAGGAAAATGTTTAACGACGACAATTAAGACTTCCCTTCATGAAACAGGAAAATGACTATGACGTAGGCGTTCAGTCTGAGTATGTCAGGTTGTTCAGGTTGGGAAAGTTCACGTCGTATATATGTTTAATGCAAGTTTTACATCACAGGCCATGAACGGTCATGATGTACAACTTCACTGCAGCAGAGAACGAAGTGCATCCACGAATGTTCCAGCACTGGTAACACGCACTACACATAACGCATCGCGGGTGGTAGGTCCTGGTGTAAAGCTACCTACCATTTTCACGCCGTTTCAAAGAACAAATGTTTTGAAAACTATATAATCTGATAAATTTGCCTGTTTGTTTGATTTTAAGACTTATATTAAGATTGCACATCTCCAACCCAAAACTTTAATTTGAAACCGAACGCTTCGAAGCCGGCAAGGCTCCTTCATCAGGGGTGAGGGAGGAAGTAGCTAACGCTTTAAGCCTGCATGGAGGGAAGCAGATGTTCAAAAGAGCGAAACCTGTGATGCAAAAATCGTGGGGGAGGGGGGCAGGAAGTATAAGGCTGTGAGCCAGGATTTCGCACTGTGGGGCGCTCAATGGCGACTTTTCTTGTTTCAGTTGCAGAGTGAAGTCCCTGGACATATACTGGGGGCAGGTTTTCTTTTTTGAGGTTGATGTTGTTCGGTCTAGTTCTGATGTGCCAGGATTCGAGTAGGCGCCTTTTGTGGTAATTTGTTTCGGTTCCAAGAAGTCCCTCCCTTCCCCACCCTTTCCGCATCACAGCTTTCGTTCTATTGACCTGCTGCTATCCTCCACCCATACTTAGCGACTCTAGCTACTGTCCCTAGAGTCTCCTGGTGAAGGAATCTAGCCGGCTTCGTATTGATGGGTTTCAAATTAAATTTGGTTTTGCTAGAGATGTGCCGTGTGTTTACAAAACAAACAGTTTACATCAGAGTACAGTGTTCGCTCTTTTCAGGGTTCCTCTTGGGCGTGCTTGTCTGGACGAGTAACCTAAGCACTCGAAGAAACGTCTTGTCCGTGTGGTGATGATGCTGCTAGCAAGGGTGTCGGTGAAGCAACCTGAGCGCATGTAGGTTGCTGTAACACTCGCCGAGACCACATATGCTCAGAGAATAGAGTGAAGTCATAATACCCTGGTGCAGCCACCGGTACTGAAGCGACACCAATTGTACCTCTAATGCGGCAGCAGTCATGACGATAAAAGGGACAGAATCAGTGCTGCGGTGCGATTTTTGTATACTGCCAAGCATTCACATTCATTGGCGTTTAAACCGCACCGTGTGTTTTTTATTCTAAGGTGAGAAAGGTTTCATTATTTTGAGTTGTTGACTTTCTTTTTTAAATTAAAACCAGACTTCAAGAGTAAGCACAATTAGGCTGTTCTAGGAGCCATGCCGGATGCACTGGCACGTTTGTACGAATTTTCCTGCCCTGAAGTTCCTTTGGTGACTTGAGTCCCTGCAATGGTGTGCTTACGAGTATAACCCGAATGCGGATCACGAAAAGGTACTATCTATTCTGAAAACATTTTTTCAACGAGTTCATTATTGTCTGTATGGAGCCTTTTTGTAAATGCATTAGTCATAGGGTAATAAGTAATAAGAATAAGTAGGGTTTTGCCAACTATTTAAACTACGTACGAGCTCTTCAAACCAGGTTGCATCACGCACTTGTTCTTCCGGAATGCCGAAACAGCTATATATTATTTTACTTCAATGATAATTACTTAAGTGCTCGTCGATGACATTTGCTGTAACTCCACATACTTGCTGATGTAGATGACAACTATCAGGTAGTAAGAACTCTTGAAATGAAATATATGTGTTGAAATCGTCTGCTTAGTGCGGTCGGGGAGAGATGGATCATACAGAGGTAAACATTTCAGTTTTTGGTGGCAACGCTGGCAGTGTTGACCACGCTTGATCGTCACACCAATGTATTTTTTCGTACATGGCCAATGGGGAGTTTCCCTAGCCTTCATCTTCCATGAGCCTCTTTTTAGGTGTGTGCCATCAAGCTTCAATGAAGCACCTTGCTGACAGGAGATAGGCAAAGAAAGTCGTCGCCCTCTTAATATAAAATTATGACCTACGCGCACTTCATCTCTGGAAACATAAAAAAAGGTTTGACTGCTTCGGGAAGGACAGTGTCGCCTGCGCACCAATTTTTTTGTTTGTCTGCGTAGATACTTGTTGGAACTTGCAGATATCAGCCTTGCTTTGCTAATCTGCACAAGTTTTTATATCGAAGCGCTCACTATAGCAGAACTAGCCTGAGAGCACGTTCGTATCATGCAAGTACTTCGTGTTCAAAAGCACTCATGAATGCACGTTTGCTAGTGTGAGTTCCTTTCCCGGAACGCAGGTGACAACCATTTAGCTGAAGTCTGAGTTGAAGAAGTTGAAGCCTTGGGGTATCTTGCCACAATCCTTATTTATTTATTTATTCTAATACCTACAGTGCCAGTTGGGGGCGTTATCATGGGGGGGGGGGACAGGGGGTGAAAAATAGATTTCAGTAGACATGTCACACTATATAGAAAAAATGGCGGTGGTTTAGCTCTGGTTAAAGCCGGAGTGACGGGATAGGTAGAGCTGGACGAGTGGAACTTGCTCTGTTGAATTGTAAAGTAAGTCTTTCGCCGCTCCGTTTCACTGGGCGTTCCTTCTTCATCGTCGTCCCTGGACGTGGATTCACTCTCTCCCCTCTCTCCACTCCTTCCCCCCCCCCCACTCGGTTTCGCCTGCGCACCGCGCCGCGGCAGCTGCTCCGCACCACGTGACCAACCACGTGACCAGCCAAAGCGCCGCCACGGAGCTCAAGGGTGGCCACGCAGCACAAGGGGTTAAACGCAGAAGTCTGGAAGTGATAGCGTAATGTAGCTATCGCTACAAATATAAAAAGAACACAGGAGCCGCAAAAACCGCGTTGGACTTTTCTGCGAAGTTGAAATTGCTGATAAGCACGTCACTCTGCTGCAACAATCAGCGTGCATTGCGTGGCGTTCCTGCTGTTCATTACCAAGCTGTCAAATTTGTCCATACACTACCACTCTTGTCTTTTTCAGAATCGCGTTTACAACAACGTATTCACAAGGTGAATGTCATTCCTGCTTTTCAGAAGCTGAGCCACACTTCTCTGACCGAGCGCTAGCTGAAAATCGACCAGATACAAGGAACAGTGCAGAATGGATTCCTTCCGGTGTTCCAGAAAATGGATTTAGTCCGTGATACTCATTACCGACAAAGACAATGCGGTCAAAACGACAATTACGGCGCATTATTGACGCTGTCGAACACCTTCACTAATCGTAATACTTCTCATTGGTTTGTCTGTGACCTGGCTGTTTGATTGATCTCTTTACCGCCACATCCTGTTCGAATTCAAATGTCATGCCGTTTAGTCGGTGCAATGCACCTGCGCGATTCCAGCGTTTTATGCACAAGATCCTTCATGGGCACAAATGAGAAATTCCTGTGTGCAATCTGCAAGAGCGTAATCAGTGATTTGGTCTTGTACTTGATTGCAATAGAACAAAATGGGCTCATTTTATATTCTAAGTGTCACTTTAGTGAGCGCAAACTTATGTAATTTGGTTCGTCATCTACGAGGTCGGAATACGTCGCGACCCGCAAACACTTGCTGCAGTTCCAGATTGTTGCCGATCACAGCATTAAAAGCATTTCGGTGTTTCCTCAAACTGTCCTCCCGTTTCCGAAGCTTATGTCTGAGTTCTGCTCAGATTGATCTTCCCCTTACTACTCCTCTACATATTAATGTGCCAGCGTTAAAGGCGCCGTTGCACAGAAAATTCAGCATCGGCTTTGTCGGCGTTGTTAGCGAAAAATCACAATCATGGCTCTAGCATATGGTACCCTGAGAGCAACCTGGGGGCAGGTGAGCCACCTAGGTAATGTGACCATGCGGCATCATCACAACCTGCCCACCGGATGGTGAGCAGAGGGGCCCCCGTGGCCGGTGGCAGTTAAGTTAATGATTTGGCGCGGGAAGATCAACCTGGGGAGTACAAGGCCCACCGCCGGCAGCACCTACCAACGCAAAGTAGTGGTGCATTGATTGCCCGCTGCACCATGGCGCCAGGATGGATATGAAGACTCCCAGGGATCTGTGAATGCAATGCACAGGCTGACATTCTGCATATACAGAAATGACCCATTACGCTATGGCGGCATATGCTCAAGGTGCAGCTTAAGTGTTCCTCATGTTTTGCTTCTGAGTTTGTGTGAACTCCCGAATGTGAGTATCCTAAAGTCAGTTGACACTTCCCTTAATTATGTTCATCTTTTAAAACACTTTGACTCAAACGCGGCCACAGAACTTCACCCAGGTGACTGTAATTGGCATATGGGGGGGGGGGGGGGGGTGCTCGTCCAGAAGCACGGTCGCGGTGAGCACGTTATATATGACCTATGCAGGCCGCACGTTAGCCAAAGCTGAAAGCAATTATAGATCACCTGAATTGAACTCCTCGTCATTATTTTTGCAGCGCAGAAATTCTGACTGCCCGTTATGCTCAATGGGGCGAGCTGGGATGCATTTTTCTTGTTTCTTTTTTCTGGTTCCAATATACTCTATGTACCTCTACGGAGATTATTTTAGCTTCGTGACTGACTATTATTCCCTGTGCTAGCTCATCGGACGGCTGGGTCTGTCCGGACGCCTGATGTGGGGCGCCTTGTTTTTTCAAGACAGCACATTACGGTTTCCTATAAGTGCGAGCCCCGCCACAGTGATACAGATCGTTTTTCGCGACACTCCTAGCCCGCGTCACCTGCCATTGAAGAAAACTTGCAGAAGAGCGTCAGCTTCGCTCTTCACAGCGTTTCCCGATATAGCGATGTTCCGGTGGGAGCGACAATAGAGCTCGTTTTAAGATTCTATAAGGTTGTATCAGCTAAGAAATGTGCAGTTTTAAAAATTGGCTCTTTGAGTCAACAGAATTTTTTTCGGCACCGCATTGCTTGCGGTGTGGTACCTCAGAATGTACCTAAGACGCGTTAACTAGGAGGATGGTTAAAAAATTTTGAACAGATACCTTTTTACCTAACATTGTTAGGATCCTTAATTATCGAGAGGCTTGTATCCCACAGTAATTATTATCCATGTAAGTTTTTAGAATTTCGAAAACGCGGTTATCCTCGGCGCTGTGGCCAACAAATGTCGCTACATCCTGTCAAAGTGCATGCGCTTACAATAACGTTGCAGGCAAAGCAAACCCGCCAATGCACGTCATATGTCGATTAAGTGGTTTTAAGCTTAAGCACTACACGTCTGCTTCTTTTGTTGCCCGGGCGCTCTTTCTGCAGCGTGATCTGGGAGATTCGCGCGCGCGTGTTCTGGTTGCTCTGGCTTTTCTTAGTTTGTGGGTAGGCAATAGTTTTCGCTAAAACCAAATTCGCGGTGTTGTCTCCTGTTGTTTTGGCCTCTGGCTGATAGTCCCAAGTCTTGGTATCGAATCCCAGACATGGTCGCTTAATTGCATTCAGGTTGAATGCAAAAACACGAGTTTGCTGTGGGAATAAAGTGCACGTTATATAGCCACCGGTGGTCAAAATTAAGACTTGAAGAACCATCACAGCGTTCCTCAACACCTTTTGCCATTTCTAAACCTTAAACTCAGAATAAGTATGTTATTTCCTAAGAATCCAATCAACCAGTAAAACTTCTGCAACCTTTATTTACAGGCGCTCTTCGCTCCTAAGATAATTGGGGATGTTATACTACTAGTGTTGAATTCGGAGGGTTAATTGGAGCGAAGGGCTTGTTTCGAGAAACTGGGAGAGTCGCTTGTCCAGAAATGCCGGTAGCTTAGCTGATAATGCTGATGAACATGATTTTGCCTGGCTACTTCGACTGTCCACTGTCTTCAAAAAAAGTATTCATATGAAGCCTGGGCTAATTATTATCAAATTATCAACTATTAGCTCATTTCATGTTAAGAGCTAATTATTTTTAAATATAAAGTTTTAGCTATTAATTCGGTACATTCGAGCTGGCATATAATTATTTATGTAATTTCAAAGCATTGGCTATATAGAACAATCAGATGATCCCATCGCAAAAATCTGTGTAGAATTTTACGGCACTCGCTGAGTATATCGAAAAACAATTTCTTCGGTCGGTCTGGTATACCGGACTACGAAACGCACCGCTTCAAGTGGCTCTTTTTCTCTAAACGACAGTTTGAGGATAATTTTCGGCCACAGAGACACGTGGGCTACGCTCCCTTGTGCGCCTGCGTGCAGCGCTAGCGCTCTGAACGCGTGTGACGAGGTGAACTTGAGACGAGCTTTTCGATATCTGCCTTCGATATCTGCACTCCTTTTTTTACGCAGCATCTCTGAAATGCGGCAAAGCCTACTTAACTAGACATCAGCGAAAGTCATACTCTGAGGTGCCCCCCCCCCCCTACTTCGGTACCGTAGGCGTTGTGGAAACCAACTGTGCTTAAATTTGAATCCGTGACTCAATGCGAAGCCGATTAAGCGTACCAACGCCTGCCGGGCGAGGCGCTGCAAAACGCAGGGCGTGGCCACGACACTGCAAGAAGCGCGTCAGTGTACAGATAAGGTTATCCTTTTATATTTTTATACATCGATTTATTAATGTATCGATATTTTCCGTTGACTTTTGAGTTTAATATGTCTGGGCTCTACACAATACATCAAAATATTTAAAACTCTGCCTTTGTTACATTTTAAATACACACCATCTAACTCCTGCGATCACTAAATTTTTAACAATGCTCTTGATGAAGCTTATTACGCGTAATAATTTTTTATGAGGGATATTCAAGCTTGTTTTCTAGTTCAATGAGTTATGAAACTGTTGCCTACCACAAAATGAAGCAGCAACAAGCGGCCGACGCTCTGACTAATGTGTTCCAGCAAATCTCCTTCGTAAAATAAGTTAGTCATAGCAGTTCCTGCAATATTACGGATTACTTGTACACAGAAAAAAAACTTTCCCTCTACACTGGCTCAGTGTTAGCTACAGGAGCTTCAAGTGTTTAAATGCACGTGCCCAGCACACGTAGAGGAGACCAAATCCAAACATCCGCGGTTGTTTCCTTTCCAGAAACATTGCTTGGATGGATGGATGGATGGATGGATGGATGGATGGATGGATGGATGGATGGATGGATGGATGGATGGATGGATGGATGGATGGATGGATGGATGGATGGATGGATGGATGGATGGATGGATTGATTGATTGATTGATGGTCGGACGGTCGGTCGGACGGTCGGACGGTCGACGGTCGGACGGTCGGATGGATGGATGGATTGATGGATGGATGGATGGATGGATGGTGGATGGATGGATGGATGGATGGATGGATGGATGGATGGATGGATGGATGGATGGATGGATGGATGGATGGATGGATGGATGGATGGACGGACAATGGATAGATGGATGGATGGATGGCTGGTTGGATGGATAGGATGGTTAAGGCTGAACCCTTTAAATATCTGCGGTCGCTCCAGTCATCCAGCCACGACTCGCAAACTTTCACAATTATCTTGATTCAGCCACCAATCAGCTAACCTTCGCTTTGTTCCTACCCGCTTGCTAACCAGTCGAAATCTATATCTCGACTCCATACCTCCACCTGCGGAAGCAAGACGAGGATGCACTCAGAAGTCATCCTCGGCAAAATTATTAAACGGGCCCTCCACCTTCCCGAGAACACTTCCAACCAGCGCCTCCTCGGGCTGGGCATAGTGTACACAATTTGGGAGCTCCGGGAAGCCCATTTGACCAACCTATTCACACCTCTCGTCGAAGACATCGTCGGGTCGCCGCCTCCTTGCCCGACTACATATCCAACACACCACTCTCATGGAAATGGGCGTACGTATTCCATCCAAAAAAGACGAACTGCGCAACAAGAACACGGACGAAAGGGAGGCAGACACACACTAACGCAGACTTACAACTTTACTAAAGGAAGGAATACAAGGCAAATATATATAGCGATCCCCAACGCACTTCAAATCTGATCAATATGGCACGTGACAATCTGCCCAGGCGATAAACAGACCACACAAAAACCAACCGCTTACAAGATAATCTTATACCGGGCCGGCCCTTTCTATGAAAACAAAAAGCAAAGGAAAGCTTAGCGACAGTGCACACTTGAGAATTACGCGTTCTGCAAAGTAAGGAAATTCATAGCAAAAACCACACCACTGTAGCCATCTGATACCACTGAAGCTCGAACCGCTTACAAGCGCAGGTGCTGACACCAAAACCAAGAGACGAAGCACTCCCCCTTTGAAAGCAAACAAAACGGGAAAGAAAAACAACCACATCGGTCATCGTCAAAACCAAAAAAACGGTGAAAAAAAGGCACCAGGTCAAAAGGGTAAAAAAAACAAACCGTGAATCAGCTCAAGAAGCTACGTCACAAAAACAGTGAAAATAGGCACCGAGTCATTTAAAAAAAACAAAAAGATGAAAGACGGGACAACATTTTAAGACAACAACGGGCAGATTGTCACGTGCCATATTGATCAGATTTGAAGTGCGTTGGGGATCGCTATATATATTTGCCTTGTATTCCTTCCTTTAGTAAAGTTGTAAGTCTGCGTTAGTGTGTGTCTGCCTCCCTTTCGTCCGTGTTCTTGTTGGGCAGTTCGTCTTTTTTGCATTATGATCAACCAACTAGCCCGACAAGTGCTGTTGTATTCCATCCCAGTGGAGATTCGTCCTCCACGTGCGCCCTATTCCCCCGCGAACAAGAACCATGAGGACCATAGTGACCGGCGCATGGCGCGGGCGGAAGCCCTGGGCCGCCACTATAATTCGAAACTTGACGTATTCTACGTGGATGCCTCCGGCCCCCACCATGGGGGATGTTACTTGGCAGCAGTCATCCACCAATCCACAACAGTGAAAGGCCTTGTTTTCAATCCTGTGAGGTAACACACGCGGAGGAGGTCGCCATTAGGTTGACTGCATCTCATTCAACTTCCAAAACAGTTTATTTTTCAACTCGCGAGGGGCCTGTCATAACGTCGAGCAGGGCTGGGTACCGTGCCTCGCCTACCGCCTTTTCCAAAGAAGTGTCTACACCTGGGACCCCCGCTCACAGGAACATCATTTGGGCTTCTGCTCACATGGGCTTTCTGGGAAATGAGGCAGCTGACGGCGCTGCCCGCCCTCTATCTCATCGGGCGTTCCCCTCTGACCCCGACAATCAGGAATTCTAATTCACCCCGGCTTACTCTTTCCAAGACATTGTTTCTATTCTATCAACCTAGCGGCGGCCTATATCGTCGCCTGTGTAAAGATCTCTAAAAAGTCGAAGGAGCGGCTTCTGCTCCGCGTGTATACCAATACTTTGATGTGCCTATAGCTCTCAAACACTTCGACTCTTCTTTCCCGGGCAGCTGTCCACACTGTGCGGAGAACTCTTCGGACGTCTACCACAAGGTGTGGGCCTGCCCCTCCAACCCTGCTCTGCCCCTCACCCCAACCCAACCCGGAAGGACTGTGAAGCGACCCTGCTCGGCTTCTCTGACTTACAGTCCCAAAAGGCCCTGGCTGAGCGCGCCCGTGCAGCAGCCGACTTCACTGGGGTCCCCTACTAGCGACCCCACCTAGCGTTTTTGAATGTCGGCACCTTAACAATCGGTCCAATTCTTCATCCCTGAGCTTTTTTTCGAATCAATATAAATCTTTCACAACCACCACCACCAAAGTGACTGAGGCGATTAGGGACTCCGTAATGGAGGTCTTCGGTAATTCCGGAAATTTCAACCGCCTGTGGTTCTTTAACGTGCACTGACATCGCACAGTACGCGGGTCTCTTGAGTTTCTCCTCCATTGAAATTCGACTGCAGCGGCCGGGATTGCACCCGCGTATTTCGGGTCAGTAGCCGAGCGCTGACAAAAAAGCGCTGGCTATGGATCTGAATGTGGAGGACCAGCAGACGAAACCTTTAAAAACGTCAAATGGTTCGAACGCGGATCGTTGATAACACGAAGCTTTCGTCATTGTGGGTGGCAGTGCAGGTGAAACCCTTCGCAACCTCTTCGGGTTTCAGACGAGCAGGCAGCGGCCATCGGGCCTGTGTGCGTCATGCTTTGTGCGGGTGTCATCCATTCGAAATGAAAATTGGTTTTTTTTAGGCAAGGAAATGGAGCAGTAGTAGTCTCACATATATCTGTGGATTCCGGAACCGCGCCGTAAGGTGTAAGTGAAAGAAGAAAGAGAGAAAGAGGTGCCGAAGTGAAGAGCTCGGAATAATCTCGACCACTTGGGGATCTTTAACGTGCGCTGACATCGCACAGCACACGGGCGCTTTTCGCGTTTCGCCTCCATCGAAACGCAGTTTCGATGTCACGAAACGCCTACCCCCGAGCGCCCTATTAAACTTCCTCCCATCCCTCACGGCGTGGTTGAGATGTCCACCTATATGTGAGAAAATCACTGCGCCTTTCCTTTCCTCTAAAATCCCAATCAAAACTGAGACCTACCCGCCAGGGTGGCTCAGTGGTTAGGGCACTAGGCTACTGATCCGGAGTACCTGGGTTCGAAGCCGACCGCGGCGGGGAGTTTCGATGGTGGTGAAACGCAAAGGCTCCCGTGTGCTGTGTGATGTCAGTGCTCGTTAAAGATACTCAATTGGTCGAAATTATTACGGAGACCTCCACTACTGCACCTCTTTCTTCCTTTCTACTCTCAGTCCCGCCTTTAGCCCTCCTCTTATGGCGCAGTTCACGAGTCCATCGAGATGCGAGAGAGATACTGCGCCATTTCCTTTCCCCCAAGAACCAATTTAAAAATCTAATAAATGGAGATGCACAAAGGCCAATTCAGGGAGCAGCGTCACAGCAGCCCGTTCGTGATCTCTTCGGGAGGCGGTTGGGTTGCTTTGAGAGGCCTTCTTGAGACTCCGAACGATTTGTCCAACTGGCAAGGCGTCGCACCCAACGGGTGGACTCCCTGGTATCGCTACAAAACGCAGTCACCTTCCATTATAAAAGGCAAGGCTTAAGCGTCGTTCAGTTTTCTTCCAAACTTTGCTGTATATTTTTTTATGCAAAAACATTTGTGGTTCCTGAACAGCAAACCCCGCCCACCCCGGGCCAGGGATCTTCGATTGAGCAACATTCGCTTTCTCCGTTATATAGCACTGTGGCCCTTTTTCTACGAATTTGCATCCCAGAAAAGCCGCTCACTAGGTTGGGTAAAATATGGGCTCATCCGTAGACGGGTTTGTACTCGACGGTGCAAGAGATTAGGTTATTTTGTTGAAGAATAATTTTGCACCTTTTTGACTGAATGAGAGAAATTTCTTTGCGCTCAATATCACCCCTCTTCCCGCTTGCCGTACGTTCCTAAAGGTATTTTGTCCGGAAGCTCACTTTCATCAGCTATAATATTGAACTTTCTGGCAATATTTTGCCTACTGCCCTTTTATATGCTTGCAATTGCATACTTTGTTTTTATCGCCAACACCACTGACGCGGACATCGTTGCGTAAGGTACCTACGAATGGACTTGCGCTGCAAAAACTGGTTAAAGACGCTTAATACAACCAAAGCATGTTTTATTGACATATATCATACGTCATGTTACATTCCGTCCAAATATTTTTTTCGGTTCTGATGTTCCACCTGGTTCGTCGCGTTAGAGCTTATCAATTACTACAACGCACATATGAGATGATAATGCGTATCTTGCACACCATTAGCGAGGCCAAACGCACTCTTAGTCTTTTGCGCTGAAATCAATGAATTTCTTCTTCACCCTTAAAACCTTCGATGTGGCACTTAAGCTCCACCGTAAAGGTATGACGAAACAGCGTTGATGGGTTAATGCCCATAAATGCGGAATTTGTCACTGTCGACTATATATTCATTGATCCCCGGGAGTCCTCGATGCAGCAGTTAAAAGATGCGCCACTGCCCTGCGGTGGCACATACTGCCACCGGTGGGGCTTGTGCCTCAAGGGTTGCTCTTCCCGAGGAAGCTCTCGCGACCAGTGCCTAATATAACTGCCACCTCCAATGATTGTCAGTTTGCTCACAATCCAATGTGCAAGTTGTGATGATGACACAATATCACGTGACATAGTGGCAGATCTAGGTTGCTTGACAGCCGTGCGGTGCGGACGCATGTTCCGGCGCTCTTAGGATAACACGTAACTACCGAGAGCAGACGCACTGACGACCGCTGGCCCTACGAGACAGCGTCAGATAGATTAGTTGCTTCCTTTATTATTTTGATAGTGACGCGTATTCATATTTACATTAGTTATATTAGGTGCTGGCGACAGAGCAGAATTTATATCAATGTCCTGGGGACCAAGTTTATTCGTACCGGCAGCGAGGATTTTCACTGCTCTTACACGATTTACCTTAAAAATTACATCATAAATGCATGTGTTCGTTTTCTAGGCTGTAGACGTTAATATTAGGCAAAATTTTATTCGAACACACGTTTGAAGGCTTTGTTTTGAGCGTGTACATATTTTGGGTATTTGGTGGTAGAATTACTCGAGTGCTTATAAGATGTTCAAGCAAATGAAGGATAGATCAAGATATGAGCTCGGGCAAGTTTTCCAACATTTTAAAGAAAGGTACGCCACCGCAAAACATATGACTAAAAAAGAAAACGACACACAACGCGCTTAGAAACATAGTTGCATAAAATGTGAGGTGTTGGTGAATTTGAAGGAAACGCAGTTCGATTTGGTAGAGGTGGAAGGCACGCAATTTTGGCGTGAAAATGTTGCGTGTTAAATGCACGCATGTACAGAGTTCACCATGAAAACGTCAAGCTATAGCGTCATCTATGGATGCCTTAGAAAGAGGGCGAGAAGTTCAAAAGGGAGGAAAGAGAAAGCTTCAGGAACACCTTGCTGAAATGAAAGCAGAAATGGCCAACGCCGCCATCGGAAACAATAGCGCTCACACTATTTGAAACCCAAAGCATATAAATACAAATATATAACCAATCCTTACACCTTAAGTAGAAACAAATAATATATAGCATTTCAAAAACCACGAAAAAAAACTGTATGTCAGTTATTCCATCAAAGATGAAGGTTAATAGCACCTATAAAAAAAAAACGTATAGAGGGGAAGTAATTTTCTACATTTTCTTCGAGGAATTTTTACCCTAGTTCACAGCAACAAGAGAAACAAGGCACAACCCAACATGAGCAAACATCCTTAATGTAGTCGTCCCCAGCGTCTTATATGTAATCTTATATAGATAATTTACTTTTATTAGCCACCCCAACAAGAAAACAGCTATCTTTACTGCTACGTATTTTTCTTGCCTATATCTTTTTAATGCCATCACCCTCAGCTCTCTTTATCTCGAATTTTCTGGAATTTCTTTTTATTCTATTTTTCTTTTTATTTTCAACAATGCGAAATTCATTTTTTCAGCTATCCCCTTTTCCAATTTATTGCCTAAGGCGGTTATACTTAAGTGGCACGGGCTGGGCCGTTTTATTTTCTATTGCTATTGTCAGTGCCTCCACAGTAAAACAAACACTGCAGCGACGTTGTAGCCCGTGCCCACCCCAAAGTGTGAACGAGAATGCCTTAAATATTGACGAGGGGTGAAAGACGCTCCTCGCCTTTACTGTTTTTGGAAATTGGCGAATGTTCACAAATGCTACCTATATCCACGTTTTCAAAAATACTGTTAAGCAGTGGTTTCATATATGTGCATACGGTAGAACTTCCGACGCATCATTTCTCTGTAAGACGTTTTACTTTAGTTATCATGGAGCAGAGCGTCAGAATCGCTTGTTTAATGTCTCTGTCATAAAGTGATGATTTCTCCATGCACTTTGTGTAAAACTATGTTATAAACAGAGATAAAGAAAACGCCTTTAAATTCATTTCACGACTTTGTGTAAAACTATGCGTAATACAGGCTGCCAGCAGCTCTCCATCTCTCTCTCCCTCTATTGCTCTCTCGACCTGTGCTCGAATCATAGAGACCCCCCTCCGATTGAGCCAGATTACCAGTCCATAACCTGTGTTACAATTAGAAACCTCATTGGTGGCAAACAGTGAGTTCAGGCGCTATATTCTTGCACCGAGCGTGCGAACGCTGAGGTGACAGCTTGTGTTTAGAAGTCACAAATGCTTCTGGCTCGCTGCTAGGTGCATGTACTGTCAGAAATGGCCAGAAATTGAGCGCGCACTTCGAGATGGACGCCTTAGGTGACGTGATCGGAGACCTTCGGCACAAATTTCGCTTCCACAAAAACGTCCCTCTCCGGTACAACTTGTTCCAAATGATAAACAATACGCACCAAACGCCCGATTTTGCGATATTTCACTCCCTCCTTTATCCCTTCCCTTACGGCGCGGTTCAGGTGTCCAAAGATATATGAGACAGATACTGCGCCATTTCCTTTCCCCAAAAAACCAATTATTAATTATTAATATTTGAGCACAAAATACTTCTACGGGAATAGTTATCCTTCTGAATCTGCGCTGCAAAAGGTACGTTGCGAATAAGGCGTCCCCGCTGCCCCACTCCTGCTTTATGAAATTTCCGTTAATGTGAGAGTTGAATATTCACTGTTGGAGAGCCGGCTGGCCGAAGTTTGTGGGCTTCTTGCCAATTCGTTGATTGAGTGTGCTGTGTGTTGCAAAGCATATTTCTGAAAATCACCTCAGTAAACGTTGGCCCGTGTCACACATAATCATTTTTTCCTCAGTTCCCTGTTAACGAAGAGGAGGAATAAATATTTCGAAACTGCATTGAAAAAAATTGGTTTTTGCGAAAGGAAATGGCGCAGTATCTGTCTCACATGTCAGTGGACACCTGAACAACGCCGTGAAACAAGGGATAAAGGAGGTAGTGAAAGAAGAAAGAGGTGCCGTAGTGGAAGGCTCAGAAAGAATTTCGATCACCTGGGGATCTTTAACATGCGCTGACATCACTCAGCACACAGGTGCATTTGCGTTTCGCTTCCATTGAAACGCGGCCGCTGCGGTCGGGTTCGACACGAGGTACTCCGGCTCAGTAACGGAGCGCCCTAACCACTGAGCCACCGTAGCTGGTTAAACCTTTATTCCCATTGTAGCTAAAAATGTGGAAGGCTTGCGGGAAAAATAGCAACCGCACCTAATGTTTCCGATTTCTCGCGAATTTCTTAGCGGAAACCAGGGGCCTTATGCTATGTGCTCTCCATTTTAATATAGCCATTTCACGTCCTTCTGGCCCTTTTTTATTGGTCACACAGATGTACCCGCGGTTTTCAAGCGTCTCTTGAACGCGACCCGGCGAACGGGCCACACCATTTGCTGGCATTGATTGCGATATGCAGCCACTGGTGACGTGCATCACAGCGCTTTGTTAAAAACAGGTGACCGGACCGGACCACAGACGCTAGAAAGCCGGGGTATATCAGAGGGACCATGACGGATGAGCACACGGATGCAAAATACCCATTTTAAAATAAACAGCTAATGAAATTCGGGGTCAGTAAATTCTGTTTCTCTCAACGCAAGGCCATGTGAATCTTTCTAGACGACTTTGAAAAAAACTGGACAGATGCTTCTAAATTACACGCTATGCAACATTGCACGTCAGAGCATGCATATTAAACTGCGGGCTTGCAATGGCCCCATGCGGCAATAAATATACTAAGTTTGAAAGCTTGCTCAGATTTCTTGGGCTTCTTCCCGCTTATAGAGCCGAAGTGGTGAGAGAAAGGGCATATGACCGTGCCTACCCAAGCAGTTCTTTGTTGCGGCCCAATATTGAAAAGCTCATGGCAACGGGCGGTTGTACAAAGAACCAGCGACGCCGCTGATTTCTTAATACAGGCAATGTCACTCTCCCAGGATTCCAATAATGGCCTTACTTGCCCTCCATTGTGCCAATATTGGCAGTGTAGCTCCGTTACATTGCAAACAAGTGCCCTAGGTGACCACTATCTGTATATTGAGAGTGCCACTCGTTGCATTTCGAAACCACCACTCCATCCACAAAGCCAACAATGACACTCCTTCTCTAATCTTTCCCCTAGAATGACAGGGCTATTTTACCAGGCTGGCGAAAATGGGCCATTGTTTGTCACTAATCTTCTGTCGTATGCGCACGGCCATATGGATATCAGAGGAAATATGACTAAGATGGAATTAAGGCTTTATCGCAAATAAACCGCAGCGGACGTGATTACTACCTAAACATTTACTGCATGAAGAGTCAGGTGAAGAGAAGCAAAAAAGAAATATAGCTGATTAAAAAAATAAACAAAAAGTGCACGTTCATTTTGGTATTTTGCTGCGGTTTACAGTAGTTTGTATTGGTGGCTCTTTACACGTTTGTCCTTATTAATATCGCGATAATTTATTCAAAGCATTGGAAGTTACCATTCGCAATTTTGGTCAATTCTAGCTTTACTACTGGCTATCCGCAATTGGTGCATTGCTGAGCAGTTGGCTGTGTCATTTAGCGCCGTCGCAGACATGCACGGGCGGGCCACATGACAGTGGCTCTGGCCTCCTGTCGACTTTCCTGTGTTTAAAAAGTGCAGGATTCTTCGCTCTCTTAGCGATTCTTTGTAGAGATGAATGACGTTACTTCGATGTGTGTCATCCTACTTTGTTTGCTCCTTGTGTAATATATGAAAGTACGGAAGAACACTCAATTAGCATGCTTTTTGGTGTTTTTAAAGCGGCCTTCTTATCTCTTCTTGAACCTTAGAGGCTAGCACACGACCGCACTTACACTATTGTATGGTGCCGTTTGAGGGAAATCGGTGACCAAGATCCACGCTCCTCCGATTCAAAGGTTTCCAGAATATGAATGAGGCTGCACAGGAATGAAGCTCTCTTTCATTCTTGCATTGAGAACTAGTTTGATATATTCACGTCAGCGTATCGCTGCCTTTTAAGGCTTTCTCAACTGCATACTGCAAACGAAGTGAATAGCATAACTTTGTTACAGAAAAAAAAGACAGTTCAAAGACATTCCAAAATAATTCCTAGTTATTTTCTTGCCGCTCTGAAAACAAATAAAATAAAAAATTGTCTCCCAGGATGCAAACATGCTCGCTGTTTCTTTAAGTTACAGGAGCTCCATTTCTTGGGAGCTACAATTGCTTGTGTTCATTTTTATGTTACACTCTCCTACAGGTACAATATTATGTCTCGCTAAAACAAGCTACTATGATGCGGCGTACAATCTTCGTGCCATTTATTAATATATAAGTAAACGATATTGAGCGCTTCCTCTGCATGAATTTATTTGTTTACGTTACCCCTCAGGACCAGTTGCATTACAGAAGGGGAGTGGTTAGTATACAAAAAAAAACAAAGAGGAAAATATAGTTGGTTAGAAGAATGTGAAATAGAATCTGAGTATACAATGTTATCTAGTGGTATGCGGAAGTGCTCATAATATACAATGCCAGCAACTTCTGCGGGAAGGTGGTTCTACTCAGGTGAGTTTCGTGGCAAGAATTACTGTGAGAAGCAGTTCGTGTTGCATGACACAATTCCGATTTTGAGATTATGACCAATGCTACGGGATACATAAATTGGCTGCAGGATGAGCTGATTACGTAGAGCGGGATGGTGATACAGCTTGTGGAACAGGGCAATGCGAAACGCTTTCCTACGTGATGTCAGTTGGGACAGAGATTAGACTTCATAATAGTTATACTCGCTGTGCGGTTGACGTTATCAAGGATCAAACGTACCGAGATATTTTGCACCATCTCGAGATCATTAATTTAGTTGTCACAACCAGGATCCCATAGAGGTGTTGCGTACTCGAGCTTAGGTCGTACTAGTGTTTTATGAAGCAATAGTTTGAAAATCGAAGGAACATTACAAAAAGTTTGAGTGTAAGTAGCCTATCATGCGATTAGCATTTTAATTGTGTACTCGGCATGAAGAGACCAGTTAAGATTTGAAGTAATGTGAACACCTAGGTATTTATATGACGAGACTGATTCCAACGAAATGTTATCGATGCAGCAGTGAAGCGGGCCGGAAGTTTTTCTAGATACATGCATGACTTTGCATTTGTTAATATTTTGGTGGAAGTGCGGCTTTCCCCTACGCCTACCGACGACGGAGCTCCGCAGCGGCCGCCAGATGCCTTCGCTAACCATGACCCAAGACACCTCCCAGTAAACATCACCACCGGCCATGCCATCGCTCGTTCTTTCTTCCCCTCGTGACCCTGGGGCATTTTCTGGCACCGACAACGTTGACGTCGACGACTGGATCTACATTTACGAACACGTGAGTAAATACAATCGCTGCGATTTGACCCTTATGCTCGCAGATGGAATCTTCTATTCAAAGGACACCGCCCGAGTCTGGTACGAAACTCACGAAGATGATTTGACCAGCTAGGACGTCTGCAAGCAGAAACTGCTCGAGCTGTTTGGACGGCCGCTCTACCGAACACTCGCTGCTAAGAGAGACCTTGCATCCCGAGCTCAAACTTCTACGTGATTCTATCTTTCCTACATTCACGACGTGCTGGCCTTCTGTCGCAAAGTTGACAATAACATGCCCGAATCTGACAAAGTGGGTCATGTGTTGAAGGGGATGGCTGACGATGCCTTCAGCTTGCTTGCATACAAGAACTGCACTACAGTCGACGGCATTATTAAGGAATGTCGCCGCTTCGAGGAAGCTAAGAGCAGGCGTATTAGCCAGCCGTACACACGCCTCCCCAACGCGGCTGCAACTTCCTCATGTGAAGACCTGCCGCACCGGCAAACCCCTGCGCCTCCAGAAAATGTGACCCCCATCATTCGACGCGAACTCGAAGCTATGTGCCCTGCCTCCATGCATATACGTGATAGCGACAACCAGTTGCCCATCATTTCTATGGTGCAAGCCGTCGTCAGTGAAGAGCTTGCAAACCTTGGTCTCCAGCCCGTCAGCCCCGTACGTCCTTAATCACAATCCGAATTTACCGCGATTGCTCCTGCACGACCTTCATACTTTGCTTTGCTTCACGTCGACGTAACTCTAACGACTGGCGTACTCCCGACGACAGGCCGATTTGTCTGTATCACTGATTTGTCTGTGGCTTGGTCTGTATCGTTCCGTCAGGCATTAGGTTGTCGCTTGCTACTTGTGTCAACATCGGAATAGGTGCTCCACTTTGCCTACCGGTCTTCTAAAACCCATCAAAGTACCTCCGGAACCTTTTCACTGTGCTGGCCTCGACCTTCTTGGCCGTTTTCCCACGTCCCTCTCCGGAAACAAGTGGATCGCTGTCGCAACAGATTGTACGACTCGGTACACCATCAAGCGTGCCTTGACTACCAGCTGCGCTACCGATGTCGCCGATTTTCTTCTCCAAGATGACATTCTTCACAATGGCGCCCTTCGTCAACTGCTTATCAACCGCGGTCGTTATTTTCTGTCCCGAGTGGTTAATGACATTCTTCATTCGTGTACCACGCAGCACCAGCTCGCGACAGCTTACCATCCACAAACCAACGGGCTTACGGAACAGTTAAACCGCGCGCTCACCGATATGTTAGCAATGTACGTCTCACCAAACCACCGAAACTGGGACGCAGCCTTGCCATATGTGACGTTTGCGTATACTCTTCACGGCACGACACAACAGGCTATTCCCCTTTCTACCTTTTGTTTCGTAGGAACCCCACCTTGCCTTTGGACACACTCATGCCGCATTCTTCAGTCCCCACCACTGCTTACGCTCGGGACGCCATCGCGTAGCCCACACTGGCGCGCCAAATAGCCGGTAGTCGGCTCCGTGCCTCTCAAGCTTCCCAGAAGTCCGCCTACGGCAGCCGTCACCGGGCCGTCGAATATAACCACTGATCACTCGTCCTCCTCTGGACTCCGTCACGCAGCGTCGGTCTCTCCGGGAACCTCCTTTTTCGTTACGTGACCTTTACCGTGTGGTGCGCCGTGTCACCGCCGTGAACTATGAAATTGCTCCCCTTGCATTCTCGCCATCGCCCTCCGGCCTCGGCACCGACGTCGTCCACGTATGCCGCCTTAAACCTTATCACGACGCTCATACATCGTTACCCTAACGCCGAGACGGTGTTTCATCAGCTGGGGGTCCTGAAGCAGGTAGACGACGGCGACATTGAGCGAGTGAATGAGTGGACGGCAGCGAAGTTCTGGCTGCGTTCTCAGTGCCACTCGCAGCTATTCCTTCGCTTGCGTAAATAACTGTCAATATATTCTTCCCCACTTCAACGATTAGGAGCATTAAACAATCTTTGCAACCGTTCCCTATTGTGTTGAGGTCTGACTGAAGTAATGTAATGTCGTTAGTGTTGGTTATTTCTCTAAAAATGACGCAATAATCAGCGAATGGTTGAATATGAGAGTTCACAAGAGAGCGGATATAATTATTGTGAATTACAAACACTAGGGACCCAAGAACGGAACCTTGTGGTACCACGGAAGTCAACTGGGTAAAACTGGAGATATAACCGTAGCAAAAACAAATTGTGAGCGACTAAGTACAAAAAAATCAACCCATTCCAATAAGTTACTGTCAATATTCAGTTGTTTTAGTTTGTGAAGTAAAAACTTGTGGCATACCTTGTCGTATGGCGATAAGTAGAAAACATTCAATCCAGTCCAATTAGTCAATATTCAGTTTTAGCTTGTGAACTAAATGTTTTTGACATACCTTGTTGAAATCCTTTGAAAAATCTTGATATATACAGTCAGCTAGTTATGATAGGTCTAGAATACGATGCAATGCATGTGTGAATTTTATTAACTGTATTTCTCAAGAGTGAAATTTTCGAAAACAATCTTGCGCAGATGTAAAAAATGAGCTCGATTCGAGGACGTTAACAAGGTTGGTGAATATTAAGTGTTCAAACATTTTGTAAAAAGTAGTGGTAAAAGATATGGGACGATAATTACTAGGGGATGCTTTACTGCCGGATTTGTAAACTGGAACCACCTTTCCGATTTTTCGCTCAGTAGGTAGCGTTGATTGGTCAAGTGATTGCTTTTTGGTTAGCATATTAGAGGAATAAGCTGAAGTTCTTTTTAAGAATTTGGGGTTAATGCAGTCGTAACCTGGGGCGGAATGAACACTGAGTCCATCAATAAGCTTATTGACACCAGGAGTAGCAACAGCTATAGGGGGCAGGGAAACATATTTGAACTGGTGAGTTGTAGGTATATGTACATCAGACATGTTGGCTGCTGACCCGAAAGACGCGGATTCGATTCCGGCCGTGGCGGTCGAATTTAGATGAGGCGAAATTCTAGAGGCCCGTGTACTGTGCGTTGTCAGTGCACGTTATAGAACCCCAGGTGATCGAAATTTCCGGAGCCCTCCACTAGGGCGACCCTCATAGCCTGAGTCGCTTTGGGTCGTCAAAACCTCACGAATCACAAATCAAAATATCAGGAATAGCAGTAAACTTGTCAGTGAATGAGCGGTTAAGAACCGTGGCACAAATGTCGGAAGGAATGGGGTTGCCTGATTGGTCAGATAAGGCGGTGCTACCATTGGTGGAAGGATTAATGACACGCCAGAATTTTTTTACATTGGTTGTTAACATAGAAGGCCGTACATGTGAGTGGAAGTTCTCTTTAGCGTCTTTGAGCGCCTGAACATACATGTTGGAAGCTGCCGTATACGAAGCCCATCTCTCACTAGTTGGCGATAGCTTTGCGGTGGGGTAGAGGCGTTTTTTTGTGCGATAAATGCTTATTGGGATTATTGTACCAGGGAGCGTTTGAGTGGGCGGTAACAGTGCGTTAAGGAATGTATATTTCAGTGAGTTGGGTAACTTAAGCTGTGAACATGCGCCACTTAGTTTTAACACTGTGGTGATCAAAGCTATCAAGGAAAACGTCGATAAAAGATGATAGTTCACAATTTATGGCCTGAAAGTTTGCTTTGTGTGTAGTTTCGCCAATTTCTTAAGTGTTCTGGAGGGATGGGTTAATGTCAAATTGCATTAGAAAGTGGTCGCTGATGCCCGACAGGTATGTAAAGGGTCAGGCTATGTCAGATCGAACTATACCAATGTCAGTGGAGCTCAATTTCTAGCTTAGCATGTCATCACAAGCTTTTTTATAAAACTTGAATTATTGGTTTAAAGGTGTATGGACAGAGTTTTAAAGCGCAGAGTAAACCGATAGGTTCCTTGCCAGTGGTTGTGGCTGCTCGCGTAGAGCAGAGCCCACATATAACGGCCCCACTTAAGACGAACTTTCGCTTATAATGAACGAGACCTGCGTGACCATTAAAATATACATTATTTCAATGGTACTAAATCGCACGTATAACGAACGTGATTAAGCCCTGCCTATCGGATACGGAGCGCAACGATGGCGTAGAGGTAGAGCATCCGCCTCGCGTGCAAGAGGACCGGGGTTCGAATCCTGGTGCCGCGCAATTCTCCACCGGGTTTCAAAAAAAAACAAAAAGTCCTCGTGTCGACGGAATTGCATAACCAGGCCTGGAGTGCGGCCTGAACACGGTGATCAGAACCGAAAACACACTCTCTCACCAGAGCAGTATTTGGCCACCCTGGTGTAGTACTTGGCCATAACCTTCTATGATCAAACCAATTAACCCTCGGCCCTCCGTCCCCAGCGGCTGCGGAGCAACTGATCACGGCGGCGGTCAGACCTGTGACGCAGCGGAGGGTGCTAAGAATATCTGGCTCCGGACAGGCTGCCATTGGAATCTGAAACTGGCAACGTTTAACGCTAGAACTGTATCTAGTGAGACTAGCCTAGCAGTGCTGTTCGAGGAACTAGTGGGAATTAAATGGGATGTGATAGAGCTTAGCGAAGTTAGGAGGACAGGTGTGGCGTATACAATACTAAAGGACGGACACATACTGTGCTATCGCGGATTAGAGTATAGACGAGAACTACGTGTGGGATTCCTCATTGATAAGGATATAGCTGGCAACTTAGAGGAGCTCTATAGTATTAACGAGAGGGTAGCAGCCATGGTAATTAGACTGAATAGGAGGTACAAGCTGAAAGTGGTGATCGCCTTCGCACCCACATTCATCCATGATGACCAGACCGTTGAAAGCTTCTATGAGGACGTAGAATCAGCAATGAAGAAAGTAAAATCACAGTACACTGTACTGATGGGCAACTTCCGTGCGAAGGTGCGCAAGAAGCAGGCTGACGACCACGCGGTAGGTGAATATGGGATAGGCTCTAGATATAGCAGGGGAGAGTTATTAGTCGCATTCGCGGATAGAAATAATTTACCGATAATGAATACCTTTTTCAGCAAGCGAAAAAACAGGAAACAGACCTGGAAGAGCCCCAATGTTGAAACCAAAAATGAAATAGACTTCATGCTTTGCGCTAAACCTGGCATCGTTCAGGATGTGGCCGTCCTCTGAAAGATGCGTTGTAGCGACCCAAAATGGTAAGGTCTAGAATTAGGTTAGACTTGAAGAGGGAACGGAAGAAGCTAGTGAAGAGGAAGACGATTAACTAGTTAGCTGTAAGAGGGAAAGCACAGGAGTTAAGGATATCGCTGCAAAACAGATTTTCGGCTTTAACTGAGGAAGACGATCATGATGTTCATACAATGTACGATAATCTGACATCAATAATTACAGAGAGCGCAGTAGAAGTAGGCGGTAGGAGAGTTCGACAGGATACCGGAAAGCTATCTCAGGTGACGAAAAATCTGATTAAGAAGCGCCAAAGCATGAGGGCGTCTAACCCTGCCAACAGAATAGAAGTAACAGAGCTATAAATATAGTTTAGCAAAACTTGGTGCTGGGCTAGTTGGTTAAGCATTTCGTTTGAAACAGGTCAGCGCTAAAAAAGACAAACACGGCGAGAGAACGACGACACAAGGGATGAGCGCTACTAACAACTGGTTTTATTTTTCGCTTCAGGGAAAGTATTTAAAGCCTTGTCACATCATATCATGCACACAGCCAGGGGAGTCAACAATTTTTTCTATCAAAAAAGTTAAGATATATATCTTAACACAGCAAGCCACAAAGAGCCAGTAATCGACAGCGTGAATAACAGAAAAGGAAAAAGGAAGAAACAAACAGGACTAATAAAAATATAATCAGTTATTTTTTAAACGCGTCTCAAGAAATGCCCGCTCCGCAGAGAACAACGTTATTGAGGCATCGCTCACACACTGATCTCGTTTTTTGTTTATGTGGAAAGCTTCCAGCAAGACTCTGGATGTTCTGCTTGCGCTTCTGCCTAGAGCCTTAGCCTCGTTAAATCGTGGCACACATTTGCACTCCAGAACATGCGAAACTAGGTTCGCCAGCTTGTCTTTTACCTTCAAGTTTTTTGCATGTTCCCTTAAACGATCGTTAAGGCAACGCCCCGTCTGCCCGACATAGCACCTTCCGCAGGAAAGGGGGATCATATACACCACTCCAAGAGCACATCCGACATAGGCTACTTCATGTTTAGTTTTGCATCCATGCTCACGTTCGCCGCAAATGCGCGGGCCCAGCTTCGCCAGCTTGTTTGGCGCCGAGAACACAAGTGGCACGTTGTGCCTGCTGGCCACTTTTTTGAGGTTATGCGACACCTTATGTACAGTACTCACGGATTGAAATAGGACATTCGGAGCGCGTGGCCGTCGCTTCATGGAGCGCCGCCCGTAGACGCTCATGGAACCAAGGTGGTGCATTGTGGTATGGCGTGAGAGGGAGAACATCTACAAAGCAGAATTGTTCCTTCCAGTAGCCAATCAGCCGGCCTGTGGTTTACCACATGCCTGCGTGGCACTGCAAGGCTAGCGCTCCGAATGTCCTATTTCAATCCGTGAGTACTGTACATAAGGTATCACCTCAGGCATTGTCTTCGCGCGTTCCGCGACAGCCATTTTTTGTCGGGCACCAAACTTCTTTAGGAGGGTTTCAGCAATGGCCACTATGATCGAGCAAGGGAAGCCTGCAGCCAAAAGGCGGTTGACCTGATTATTAAAGCTAGCATGCATTTGGTGTGGACACGACCTGCGAAGCGCAGATTCCAGACAAAGCGAAGCAATAGCTCTTTTCAGTCTTGGAATGATTTGAGTCGTAGGGCATAAGCTCTTTGTTAGCACGCGGGAAATAGGCCCAGCAGGTATGTCCTTTGCACAACCTCAGCCTCAGATCCAAGAAACGTAATTCGTTGTTATCAGGAATTTCATGGGTAAAATTCAGGCCTTTACCATGCTTCTCAAATGTTCTTAGGACCTGTTGGATGGAGTCTGCGAATGTGGAGTCATTAGTGGCTTTTAAAAGAATTAAAAAATCGTCTACATATCTGAAGACCTTTAAAACAGGGCCACCAATAAAATCTGGATCCAAAAGGCGATCAATGCATGCTAAAAAAATGTGACACAAAATTGGCGCCACACATGAACCTATACAAACACCACTATGCTGAAGAAAAGGGTGCTTGTTAAAAGAGCTAAAAGTGACGCTGAGATAAAATTCTAAAAGCTTTAAAAAATTATCAAGGAACATACCAGCTGAAGACTGAAAGGAAATTTCGCCAGTAACTTCAACGGATTCTTTCACAGCAACTAAAAGTTCGGCTTGAGGAACTGAATAAAACAAATCCTCGACATCAACAGAAAATGCGTAACCGACCTGGCTATTGTCCTCAATGTAGTCTGACACATTTTGGGACTTCTTTGTCTCGAAGGGATCATCCACCTTGATCACCGAGAGCTTCTTTAAAAGGAACCGGCTAGCACATTGCTGCCACGAGCCATTTTCGCTGATGATCGTTCAGAAGGGTATTTCAGGCTCCACATTCGCAGACTCCATCCAACAGGTCCTAAGAACATTTGATAAGCATGGTAAAGGCCTGAATTTTACCCATGAAATTCCTGATAACAACGAATTACGTTTCTTGGATCTGAGGCTGAGGTTGTGCAAAGGACATACCTGCTGGGCGTATTTCCCGCGTGCTAACAAAGAGCTATTGCCCTACGACTCAAATCATTCCAAGACTGTGAAAAGAGCTATTGCTTCGCTTTGTCTGGAATCTGCGCTTCGCAGGTCGTGTCCACAACAAATGCATGCTAGCTTTAATAATCAGGTCAACCGCCTTTTGGCTGCAGGCTTCCCTTGCTCGAACATAGTGGCCATTGCTGAAACCCTCCTAAAGAAGTCTGGTGCCCGACAAAAAATGGCTGTCGCGAAACGCGCGAAGACAATGCCTGAGGTGATACCTTATGTACATAAGGTGTCGCATAACCTCAAAAAAGTGGCCAGCAGGCACAACGTGCCACTTGTGTTCTCGGCGCCAAACAAGCTGGCGAAGCTGGGCCCGCGCATTTGCGGCGAACGTGAGCGTGGATGCAAAACTAAACATGAAGTAGCCTATGTCGGATGTGCTCTAGGAGTGGTGTATATGATCCCCCTTTCCTGCGGAAGGTGCTATGTCGGGCAGACGGGGCGTTCCCTTAACGATCGTTTAAGGGAACATGCAAAAAACTTGAGGGTAAAAGACAAGCTAGCGAACCTAGTTTCGCATGTTCTGGAGTGCAAATCTGTGCCACGATTTAACGAGGCTAAGGTTCTAGGCAGAAGCGCAAGCAGAACATCCAGAGTCTTGCTGGAAGCTTTCCACATAAACAAAAAACGAGATCAGTGTGTGAGCGATGACTCAATAACGTTGTTCTCTGCGGAGCGGGCATTTCTTTAGACGCGTTTGAAAAATAACTGATTATTTTTTTTATTAGTCCTGTTTGTTTCTTCCTTTTTCCTTTTCTGTTATTCACGCTGTCGATTACTGGCTCTTTGTGGCTTGCTGTGTTAAGATATATATCTTAACTTTTTTGATAGAAAAAATTGTTGACTCCCCTGGCTGTGTGCATGATATGATGTGACAAGGCTTTAAATACTTTCCCTGAAGCGAAAAATAAAACCAGTTGTTAGTAGCGCTCATCCCTTGTGTCGTCGTTCTCTCGCCGTGTTTGTCTTTTTTAGCGCTGACCTGTTTCAAACGAAAAGAGCTATCAACGTTAATAAATAAGCGCAAGGTAGCCGACATAAGGAAGTTTAACATGGAGAGAATCGAGCATGCTCTAAAGAACGGAGGGAGCCTAAAAGCAGTGAAGAGGAAACTATGCATAGGTAAAAACCAGATGTACGCATTAAGAGACAAGCAGGGCAGTGTCATTAGCAATATGGATAAGATAGTTAACGTAGCTGAAGAGCTCTACACCGACCTGTACAGTAGCCAATATAATCAGAGCGTTAATGAGAAAGACGGCAGTGCACAGCAATGCTTCATCTCGCCAGTAACGAAATATGAAGTAAAGAAAGCCTTAGAAGCAGTGAAACGGGGAAAAGCAGCTGGGGAGGATCAGGCAACAGCAGATCTGTTGAAGGATGGAGGGGACATCGTGCTAGAAAAACTAGCCACCCTGTATACGCAATGCCTTATGACCTCGACTGTACCAGAAGCTTGGAAGAATGCAAACATTATCTTAATTCATATGAAGGGAGACGCCAAGGACTTGAAACATTACAGGCCGATCAGCTTACTATCCGTTGCCTACAAAGTACTTAATAAGGTAATCGCTAATAGAGTCAGGGCAACGTTAGACTTTAATCAACCAAATGATCAGGCAGGCTTTCGTAAAGGATATTCAACTATAGATCATATTCACACTATCAATCAGGTGATAGAGAAATGCGCAGAATATAACCAACCTCCATATATAGCTTTCATTGATTACGAGAAAGCATTCGACTCAGTGAAAACCATAGCAGTCATACAGGCATTGCGTAATCAGGGGGTAGAAGAGCCTTATGTCAATATACTGGAAGATATAAATAGCAGCTGCACAGCTACTATAGTCCTCCATAAAGTCAGCAATGAAATTTCAATATGGAAGGGCGTCAGGCAAGGAGACACGATCTCGCCAATCATGTTCACCGCATGTTTACAGGAGGTATTCCGAGACCTGAACTGGGAACAGTTGGGAATAAGAATAAATGAAGAATACCTAAATAATCTACGATTCGCTGATGACATTGCCTTGCTGAGTCACTCAGGAGGTGAACTTCAAATCATGATCAATGAGTTAGACAGGCAGAGCAGAACGATGGGTCTAGAAGTTGACATGCAGAAAACCAAGGTAATGTTCAACAGCCTGGCAAGGGAACAACAGTTCACAATCGGCAGAGAGAGCCAGGAAGGGATGATGAAATATATCTACTTCGGGCAGGTAGTGACAGCTGATCCGGATCATGAGAGGGAGATAACTAGAAGCATAAGAATGGGGTGGAGCGTATATGGCAAATTCTCGCAGATCATGAGTGGCAGTCTACCAATTTCCTTCAAGAGAAAGGTGTAAAACAGCTTTATCTTACCGGTACTCACCTACGGGGCAGAAACGTGGAGACTAACGAAAAGAATTCAGCTTAAGTTAAGGACAACGGAGCGAGCCATGAACAGAAAAATGATAGGTGTAACGTTAAGAGGCCAGAAGCGGGCAGAGTGGGTGAGGGCACAAACACGGGTTTATGACACCCTAGTCGAAATCAAGAGAAAGAAATGGGCTTGGGCAGTGCATGTAATGCGAAGGCAAGATAACCGCCTGTCTTTAAGGGTAACGGGGTGGATTCGAAGAGAAGGTAAGAGTAGCAGGGGGCGGCAGAAGGTTAGTTGGGCGGATGAGATTAGGAAGTTTGCAGGCATAGGGTGGGCGAAGCTGGCAAATGACAGGGTTAATTTTTGCAATCCTACTAATATTGTTTTTTAACAGTCTGTCCAACCTCTTCCAACTTATAATCCCTGGTAGGTACTCTGAAATTGTCAATTTTACACTAATTACCAAAAATAAAAGCTAAATAAAGCAATGACTACAGTTGTAAGATTTCACGTCGCTTATTCATTGCTCTCAATCTTGTGGCAGAACCCGGGTAAAGTAAGGATCTTCCGTGACATGCCCTTCGTCAATTCCAATTGATTATGCTGTGGAATGTCATTTCGCGTAAGGGCGAACTTTCGTGAAAGCGTCGTCATCGTGATATAGCCGAGAGTTTCACTCCCCGGAATTCTCATAAAGCAGTTTCCTTCTGCAAGGGCCAATTTATTTCACATCGTGGCCGAAGCTATCTGAACTAACTATCACCGCCCAGCTTACGGTATCCAAAAACTGTTGATGTTCCTGTCTACAATTTTCTTTCGTAACAACGGTAATGTGTATCACGTTTTGGTGGCCTTTTATATTTTGATCGAAATGAACTCGTTTATTGTTGCTCTCAAAGTAGTAGTTTGACCGGACGCGCAATTGAATTTCTATTTATATACTGAAGATTGTGGAAAAAATCTTACTCGGTAATAGAAAGTATTTTGTTGTCACACATGAGTAGTAAATCTCCTTTATTGTCTTTGTGATATCAGCAATGATTTCTTTGAAGATAACTGCTCATATCGGCTACCGGTATTTCTTGCAATTAGTGTTTTAACCCGACAAATGTTATAACTGAGAAGACTTAAGTAGCTAATCAATTCTTATGTCCGACCATGTGCTTTGCAGCAGGCTGATGTATGTTCGAGCTGGTGCGTGCGGCATTTCCATTCCTCCCCTGTCATTTTAAACTGCATCGAGAACGTCCAAATCGGTTCGATTATGCTCACGTCCAATCTTTCCTTCAATGGGCAGATTGCTGAGGCGTTTAACGACATAAATAATGAATATCGAAATCTTGGGCTGAAAATCATAGACGCCATCGATGAATTGACTCTCCCATATACCAAGCGTAATTACGACTATGGTGTATGCATTTGCATGAAAAAAGGTATACTTGAAGGCATGGTATGAAGGTATAGAAAGGTATGGCGGATGAGGTCAAGTTTGCGGGCACACGGTGGGCGCAGGTGGCTGAGGACAGGGCTAATTGCAGAGACATGGGCGAGGCCCTTGGCTTGCAGTGGGCGTAATCAAGCTGATGATGATGATGGGTATTTCTGTTGCTCTCTTATCTGTCGGCAGAGCCGCGCATGCTATTCTAGCCAACCAACGATGGCATGCGATGCGGGCGCCTCTCGCGGACAGCTGCGCTTGAGGGTGGAAACAGAAAAAGGAGACGCGCCAGCGAGACGCCAGGCTGAGCAAGCCGTACGGACAAGAACAATGCCAACGAAACCTGTGGTGCTCTTTGTTGACGGCACATTAGCCTTATCACACGGTGAGCGCTAAAGCCTTGTGTACTGGCGCCAGCTGCTTGCGGCTGTCCTTCTGTTTTGTAGCCTTGAAGTTAGAGATCGTTTCCCTTGCTGACAACTAGGGAGTAGTGTAGGCTCCGCAGTTTGGCTGTATAACGCTCTTTCATTTTACAGGAAAAGGTGTAATAGCCTTTGTTATAAGTTAGCGTAACGCGTTACGAGTAACGTTAAGCGGGCTGCTTTTTGAACGCGTGTAATCGTCGTTATATTTGCTTGCCTGTATTTAGGGTTCGAAGGCACGTGTGTGGCGTCTTTTGTATGTACACGTAGCCACGTTTGCTCACGCTTCGAAGTTGTAAGGGAATACGTCTACTTAGGACAGGCAGTGACCAGTGATCCGGATAATGAGAGAAAAATAATTAGAAGACAATGAATGGGTGGAGCGCATATGACAGGTTCTCTCAGATCATGAATGGCAATTTAACAATATCCCTGAAGAGAAAAGTTTACAACGCGTACACACCCATGGGGCAGAAACATGGAGGCTGCCGAAAAGGATTCAGTTGAAGTTAAGGACAACACAGCGAGTTATGCAAGTAAAAATGATAGATTTAAATTTAAGAGACCGAAAGCAGGCGGATTGGGTGAAGGAAAAAGGGGTAATGACAACCCAGTCGAAATCAATTAGAGGAAGAAATGGGCTCTGGCAGGGCATGTATTGCGAAAGCAAAAATACCGCTGGGCCTTAAGGGTAACGGGGTGCATTCTGAGAGAAGGCAGGTGCAGCAAAAGGAGGCAGAACGTTACGCGGGCGGATGAGATTAAGAAGTCTTCGGGGATACGGTTGCCTCTGCTGGCAAAGGACAGGGTTATTTGGAGAGGCAAGGGAGAGGCCTTTGCTCGGCAATGGGCGTAATCAGGCTGATGATGATGATGATGACGTTATACCCGCTGAATGAGACACAGCCCTTCAGTCTCAATGCAGTGGACGTTGCGGGCTTCCGGGCGCCCCAGGGATCCCAACCGCGTTACGTCCCAGCGACTAACGACTGGCCATTTTCGAAATTTGCGCAAGACGACATGCTTTGCCGCTGTGTGAGAGAACCACGACTTCAGAAAGCGGACATTCGTCCGTCCGCCCGTGGTTTGATAGCTGTGTGCGCTTCGTGGGCACATCTTTTTGACTTCCCATCTCCGCCGACCATCCAAACGGGTCTACCACCTTCAATGAGCTGCGAACTTGCTCAGCTGTTTCATCCCAGCGGTCTCCGCTCTCGGCTGCGGCATCAGATGTTTAGAAATTCCAGTTTACCCGTTCTTTCTTTGTCGTCAGAGTGCAGTGCAACTCCTCCTCTGGCCCACCGCACGCGTCGGTCCCCGCGACCACCACGGCGCTCGTCCTTCCCTCATCCAGAAAACTGGTCTGCGCGACCTATGCAAGTGTGGTTGCTTGACGTCAGCTAAGTGCCGGTGTACCTCCACCTCTGATTACTAAAGAATACATGTTATGTGTCCCTCGATGGTGTATCTTCGAATGTTCTCCACCGATATACCCATACCACAATTTCGGGATCTAGTTGTTGAAAATGTGTAGCGCTACGGTTGACTATCGGAGTGGAGCGGTTCATTTTGAGCGAAGCGTGGTTCCCGGCCAGCTGACACGTCCGTGCGACGAGGAAGCTGTATTTTCGTGCGTTCCGAGACACTGTCGTGCAGTCGGGGTCTGCAGTTTGCGTTCAGATTTCATCACCTCGCCACAGTGACATGTTTCAAGCACTAGTAACCCGCTTATTCCATCTGCGTGAAGAGGAATGTCATTATCCCGCACTGTATAAGTTGTTCACGGCAGCGCATGATTGTACATAAATCTTCCACGGATTTGCGTAGTGCGTATATAAATCTTCCCTTTTCCTAACCAGCTTGAAACTTGAATCCTGTGGAAAAGATGCGCTCTCCGCTGCGGTAACGGTTTGGTTTGGTTTATGGGGGTTTAACGTCCCAAAGCAACTGACTCTACGAGGGACGCATAGTGAAGGGCTCCAGAAATTTCGACCACCTGGGGTTCTGTTACGTGCACTGACATCGCACAGCACAAGGGCCTCTAGAATTTCGCCTCCATCGAAATTCGACCGCCACGGCCGAGATCGAACCCGCGCCTTTCGGGCCAGCAGCCGAGCGCAGTAACTACTGACCCACCGCGGCGGCCCCAACAGAGTCGAACACTTTGCGAATCTAAAAATCAAACTAGCAGCTCCTACGCTGTGAAGCCTGAGTATGCAGAATATAAAAATACTCGTATGGTCAGCACCCCACCCTCAGTTCTCCCGAATGCTGGACAATAGTGGGCCTTCTGCACCAGTACTCGTCTTAACTTCGCCCAGACCAGTGAGACTTCTTCTATTCTTAATTCTCCCATCCGTCACACCACTGACACCGGTTCTTCCTACTGGACCCGCCGAAAGCCTTATCCTGTGTCGCCAGAGACGGCAAGGTAATTCACGAAAAATTTCAGAATCTGCTCCACAAAGGACAGGCGACATCGAGCCCTTGGTCGGCTCCAGTAATTGTAGTGCGCTAAAAGGATGGCACGTGGCGATTTTGTGCGCTTTGTCGCTGTCTATATTCGATCAAGTAAAAGACGTGTACACGCAACCTCGTACAGGTAAGGCCATAAAGTGCCTTTCTGCCGCTCCATCCTGTTCTGATGTCGACCTCATATTCGTGTACTGGTAGATTACTGTGCATCTGAGCATAAGAGAAACAAAGTTCTTTGTCACGCTGGACGGTCCTTTCGGATTTGGGGTTGTGGTCATCGGATTTTGTAATGTGCCTGCCACCTTCGAGCTATTTATGGATACGGTCTTCCGTGAATTCATATGGGACAATTTTATGTGCTACCTCGATGACGTCCTCATTTTCGCGAAGATTTTTGATGAGCATAATGACCACTTAGCTCTTGTCTTGTACTGTGTGCATCACGTCGGTCTGGTCTTCAATTCAATGAGCTCCGCAGTGGCTCAGTGGTTATGGCGCTCGGCTGCTGACCCTGAAGACGCGGGTTCCATTCAGGCCGCGGCAGTCTAATTTCGATGGAGGCGATATTCTTGAAACCTGTGTACTGTGCGATGTCAGAGCACGTTAATGAACCCCAGGCGGTCGAAATTTTCGAAGCACTTCAATACAGTGACCCTCACAGCCGGAGTCGCTTTGGGACGTGAAACCATCATAAATCATAAACCATCTTCAATTCAATGAGGTGCCGGTTTTGCGAGCGCCAAGCATTGAATGTCGGTCATCTCGACGACGATCAGGGCATGCGGCCTTACTTCCCAGAATACTGTGGCATTTTCTCCTGTAAGCTACGATAGAATGTCATAGAGCTCCGCATTTTCCTATGGCAATGCTCTCATTTTAGCTGTTTAATCGACCGCTTCACCGATGGCTTCGGCCCAATGACGCACCTTTAACAGAATGGCGTGTATTTTGACGGGACTCCCGCGTGGGACGCCTCGTTTCTTCAGCTGAAGTTCCTACTGACATCGCGTCCTGTTTTCGAGCAATTTGACCTTAACCGAGGTTCATACAGATGCAAGTGGAGTTGGCATTGGTGCTGTTCTTGGACAACGCTGCGAAGAGCAATAGCATCTTATTGCATAGCGAGCCGTTACTTAAGCCTGAGCGGAACTATACCGTCGGTGAACAGGAATATCTTAAAGTGATATTCACTGCAGAGCGGTTTAGCTCACGCGTCCATTCATCTCCGCAACTGATCATCACTCTGTGCTGGCTCGTCAACCTTCGTGATCCCTGCGGTCGTCTCGCGCGTTGGTCCCATCACCGACAACAGCACGAGTTCCCGCCCCAGGTTGGCCTTTTGGCGGGGGTGGGGGGTTGGCATAAGGTGCGCATGGGGATAGGGGCGTTAATTTAGGGAGACGAGTTATTGTAGGCAGCCTCTCGTCTGCAGGCGACGCCAGGTCCCTTTCCTCTTGTAGTGAGGGGTGTGTGGCGTGGCTGGTAGCTGGGGCGCTCAGTGCGGAAGTTCCCGCTGAGCTCAGACAACGAGTGCATACACTTATTCGAGAAATCTCCAACGAGGTCCGCCAGTGCCTTGTTTCTACGCCTTCGGGTTAAGAAGTCGGCGGCTTCGTTGCCGAGATTTACCGAGGGCGCAGGCTTTATGTGCGTTGTGGGCTGGTTGTGTGCAGCAGGCACTGTGCAGGGGGATTAACCATGGCCCTGGAATAGTTTAGAATGCCGATTTTTGACTCAATACAAATGTAATTAGCATCAATGTCCGCCAGTTCAAAAGCTAGAGCCGTCTCTTCGGCTTCCCCAGCTGCTGCTTGGAGTCCGTAGTTAGGGTTGAGAGCATTCGAAAGCTTTCGTCATTCTGATTTCGACGGTTGCCAAGCGCACTGTTTGCTATCGTCGCAATGATTCTTCTTTAGAAGACAACACACAGTCCAAATAAGCAGTTTATTATTCACATCCTAATGTCAGTACTTGTCAGCTTCCTGTAAAGTCTACTCGAGAATATTCTGTTTACGTGCAATATTCAACGTCTTTTTCTTCAATCTCCACTCCTTCGTGACAATTGGCTTTGAATGTGGCTTTGCAAGCATGCGTCAAACTACTATACGTATTTTCGACGCCCCAAACTATGCATCTTTGTTTGCCTGGAAAATAAAAAAAACCGAAGATAATATTATTACCATTCATAATAAATAAAAACCTAAAAAGCCAAAAAAAAGGATTGGAAATTAGTGCCCCTATTCTGGCCATGACTGTCATTATTTGTCCGCGAAGTGCTTCTTGACTGAGCTACCAAGCAAAATACAAAAAGGAATCACCAAGTCCAGAAACCACAATATATATGCGCAGCATCAGATCTCGCAATAACATAGCCCAAAGCACACAAGATTAAATAGCAGGGGTTTCCTAAATCAAGAGCTTAATATACCGCACTAAACTGCCATTTGTCGAAGTGCACAATTGGAATAATTTGGCTACAAGCTATCTAACACTCCCCTCAAGCTTTCGAAACACAAAAACAAACAGTAGAGGAAACCTAAACTCCATCTTCAGTGTATGAGGCGATAGCCTAGTGGCTTAATTTGTCGTATACACACATGGTAATTCACTAATTGGCAGTCATAGATTCCTGTGAGTCTTGTTACCCCTCCTGACGCAATGGCGGAGCGGTTAAACGACTGGCTATTGCATTGCGATGGCAGGTGCTCCCAGATGTATGCCCTGTGCGCCACAGGTAGCTGTTCCCGAGTGACAAATCAATATTTACCTGCCATGGTTGACAGTTTGCAAACAATCCGGTGGGCAGAGTGTGATGACGCTACATGGACACGTGACCTAGGTGGCCCACCTTCATTCTAGGTTGCTCTGTGGTCACCACCTCCTAATGTCGTGCTCGTGGTATTTCCCTCACACCGCCGACGCTGGCAATGCCAATGCCGACAACGCTGACGCCGGATATTCTGGGTAACGGGGCCTTTTACGCTGTCGCGTTAAAACTCGAGGCGACGTTTCTCTACCAGTAACACAGAGCATCAACGAGCGGAAGTCTCTGTCAGGCTTTGACACAGAACTGTTTTCCTTAGTCTCCCTCGAAGCAGTGAAGCAAGGTTTTGCATTTAAAGCTTTACGAAATGGGTCACTCTCTTGGCTTTTTGCGACTTGCCAGTGGCACCCTAAATGTAATTGAGTAAACGAAAAGGTTGAAAACGGAAACACCGATAAGAAACTTCCAAGCACCTTATCATAGGCTTGGTGATGAGATGAAAAAATCGGAGACCTGCATCATTGTCTCATTGCAGAGTAACACGGCGCACTCCACACAACTGTCATACATAGGGAAATATAACGTAGCTAGCAGCGTGCGTGGCGAGCAGTCTCCTAACGTAAATTCTCATACAGTCCTTTCCAGAACCTTTCCACAGTTACCTTCCTTACACAGCAGATTAAAATTCCGCGATGAGTTTTCTTTTACAAATTAAAAGAGCGCACATTAGACACCAGTTCGTTTAAGTGCTTTGGTGATCACCTCAATAGTGATTTAACATATATTCTTGGTACGTAAAGCATTTAATTATATCTTGTTGTCTCACTGTTGGATACTTCCACCGTAACCCGCCTATGGCACGTTCGTCTTAAACCTACAAGCTTACAATATCCTTGTGCTTCTTAAATTTTATTATGTCAGCGCTCACTTTCATCCATACCACTTTAAGCTTAACAAAGGCTATTGGTTCTGTACACATCCGTGGTACTCGTCTCGTTCTCTCGAACTACTTGTACCCTTGAAGCATTTCTGTCATGAAATCTTAGTTACAACTGTGTCCTCTCGCTTTTCGCCACCGGATTCCATGCTTCTGCCTGTAACGTAAGTTTTTTCACACATCACCCCATACAAGTCAGCTCATCCAACCAGTGCATTGAACACCTCGCACCAA
>JARKHS020000098.1:0-139697 GCA_030143305.2 Amblyomma americanum
TTACATGAGTTTGCGCTCACTAAAGTGACACTTAGAATATAAAATGAGCCCATTTTGTTCTATTGCAATCAGGTGCAAGACCAAATCACTGATTACGCTCTTGCAGATTGCACACAGGAATTTCTCATTTGTGCCCATGAAGGATCTTGTGCATAAAACGCTGGAATCGCGCAGGTGCATTGCACCGACTAAACGGCATGACATTCGAATTCGAACAGGATGCGGCGGTAAAGAGATCAATCAAACAGCCAGGTCACAGACAAACCAATGAGAAGTATAACGATTAGTGAAGGTGTTCGACAGCGTCAATAATGCGCCGTAATTGTCGTTTTGACCGCATTGTCTTTGTCGGTAATGAGTATCACGGACTAAATCCATTTTCTGGAACACCGGAAGGAATCCATTCTGCACTGTTCCTTGTATCTCGTCGATTTTCAGCCAGCGCTCGGTCAGAGAAGTGTGGCTCAGCTTCTGAAAAGCAGGAATGACATTCACCTTGCGAATACGTTGTTGTCAACTCGATTCTGAAAAAGACAAGAGTGGTAGTGTATGGACAAATTTGACAGCGTGGTAATGAACAGCAGGAACACCACGCAATTCACGCTGATTGTTGCAGCAGAGTGACGTGCTTATCAGCAATTTCAACTTCGCAGAAAAGTCCAACGCGGTTTTTGCGGCTCCTGTGTTCTTTTTATTTTTGTAGCGATAGCTACATTACGCTATCACTTCCAGACTTCTGCGTTTAACCCCTTGTGCTGTGTGGCCACCCTTGAGGTCCGTGGCGGCGCCTTGGCTGGTCACGTGGTTGGTCACGTGGTGCGGAGCAGCTGCCGCAGCGCGGTGCGCAGGCGAAACCGAGTGGGGGGGGGGGAAGGAGTGGAGAGAGGGGAGAGAGTGAATCCACGTCCAGGGACGACGATGAAGAAGGAACGCCCAGTGAAACGGAGCGGCGAAAGACTTACTTTACAATTCAACAGAGCAAGTTCCACTCGTCCAGCTCTACCTATCCCGTCACTCCGGCTTTAACCAGAGCTAAACCACCGCCATTTTTTCTATATAGTGTGACATGTCTACTGAAATCTATTTTCACCCCCCCCCCCCCATGATAACGCCCCCAACTGGCACTGTAGGTATTAGAATAAATAAATGAATAAGGATTGTGGCAAGATACCCCAAGGCTTCAACTTCTTCAACTCAGACTTCAGCTAAATGGTTGTCACCTGCGTTCCGGGAAAGGAACTCACACTAGCAAACGTGCATTCATGAGTGCTTTTGAACACGAAGTACTTGCATGATACGAACGTGCTCTCAGACTAGTTCTGCTATAGTGAGCGCTTCGATATAAAAACTTGTGCAGATTAGCAAAGCAAGGCTGATATCTGCAAGTTCCAACAAGTATCTACGCAGACAAACAAAAAAAAATGATGCGCAGGCGACACTGTCCTCCCCGAAGCAGTCAAACCTTTTTTTATGTTTTCAGAGATGAAGTGCGCGTAGGTCATAATTTTATATTAAGAGGGCGACAACTTTCTTTGCCTATCTCCTGTCCGCAAGGTGCTTCATTGAAGCTTGATGGCACACACCTAAATTCATTCATTCATTCATTCATTCATTCATTCATTCATTCATTCATTCATTCATTCATTCATTCATTCATTCATTTATTGTACCCTTCAAGGCCCTTTTCGGGCATTACATAAGGGGGGGGAGAACAGTTGAAATACAAAGTAAAGAGAATAACAATGTTATTACAGTAAAATACAACACAATGCAAAAAGGATCTGGAATACACTGTGAAATGCAGTTCTAATCAATACATGGTGGCGGATAGGCTAAATAGGGAATAGTAACAAGAAAAAATAAATGGTAAAAATCAAAGCATGAGGTTGTTTTTTTTTTCATTTGATGTAATGTTCGATTAGTGCGTCTCTAAATTTACTAGCGTCACGCTTGTTTACGATGTGATCTGGTAACTGGTTCCAATTTTCTATTGCTGTAGGTAGAAATGATTTATTGAAGGCTATTGTAGAACCATGTAAACGCTGAACACTCAGGGAATTGAAGAGGCGACGCGATGTTCGGATGGGAGGTAGGAGTAATGAGTCACGGAGGTAAGGAAAGTTGTAATACAATTTATGAAGAAGGCAAAGTCGTGAGATTTTTCGACGGTTCTCAAGTGGTAGCAGATTGAGTGTTGATTTAATCCTGGTGATGCTGTAGTATCTGTCATAATTTGAGGTTATGTAACGTGCTGCGCGGTTCTGAATAGCTTCTAGGGTATTAATTAAGTACGCCTGATGAGGGTTCCATATAGAAGATGCATATTCAAGTTTACTACGGATGAAGGTTTCATATGCCAATGTACGGACAGAAGGAGGAGCCAAGTATAACGATCGTCTGATGAAGCCGAGTGATTTGGATGAATTGGCCGCTAATTTCAAGATGTGTTCGGACCAGGTTAAATTGCTGGAAATGATGACTCCGAAGTATCGGTAGGATTGCACGTTTGTTAATGTGTTTGAAAGCAATGAATAAGCGTAAGTGAGGCTGGAATGTTTGCGAGATACTTGCATGTATTGGCATTTTGAAATGTTTAGCGACATAAGCCACTCAGAGCACCATCGTTCAATTACGTTCAAGTCGTTCAGGAGTAATAATTGGTCCCTGTTAGTAGCAATGCGGCGATAAAGAATGAAATCATCTGCAAAGAGGCGAATTGTGGAAGAAATACCACAGGGAAGATCATTAATGAAGGTGAGGAAAAGAAGAGGGCCAAGGACCGAACCTTGTGGAACACCAGACAGCACTTTAGTAGGACCTGAACAATGGTTGTCTATTACCGTATACTGAGAACGATCTATTAGAAAACAGTGTATCCATGCTACAATTAGAGGGTCAATGGACAGACCGGAAAGTTTAGACATGAGACGATGGTGGGGTACGTGATCGAAAGCCTTAGAAAAGTCTAAAAAAATGATGTCAGTTTGGATTGCAGAGTCCAGATTTAAGTGAAGATCAGTAGTCAATCCAAAAAGCTGAGTTTCGCAGGAGAGACCGGAGCGGAAACCATGCTGTTTAGTGAAAAAGAAAGAGTTATGATCGAGATGCGATGCGACTTGTGAGTATATTATGTGTTCGAGAAATTTACAGGCAATGCATGTCAAGGAAATGGGGCGATAATTGGATGGGTCTGATCGGTTACTAGCCTTAAACACCGGCACAACTTTACTTATTTTCCAATCTTTAGGTAGTTCACCCGTTGATATAGACTGTTCAAAGATTACTTTCAGGAATTGACTGGAAATGTCCTTGGTACTTTTAAGTAATTTCGCGGGTATTCCATCAGGCCCAGGTGCGCTCGATGTTTTAAGATTGTCAATTAATTTTGTAATACCATCTGTTGTAATGCAAACTGGGGGCATCTGAGAAAAATATGAGTCTGGAAATGTTGGTATGTTCAATGGAGGTTCGTGGGTGAAAACTGACGAAAAATATGAATTCATGACGTCTGAACGGTGTTCAGTGGGAACAGATGATCCATCTTGGTTGACCAAGGTGATGCTTTGTGAACGACTGGTGCTTGGTGTCAGTAAGGTCCAAAACTTCTTAGGGTTTGTGGGAATAATATTCATCAGGTCCTGGTGGAAGAACTTTTTTTTAGTGCTCCGTAACAAACCTATATATTGGTGAAGACATGCAAAGTATTTTTTTCATTTTGAAGGAAAATTCGAATTTTTTGCCTCACGGTAAAGGCGTTTTTTTCTTTGTGATAGTCTTCTTAGCGCGCTAGTGTACCACGGTCTTCGAGCATCACCACGTATACGAATGAGGGGAACGTACGTGTCAACGAGTGATAATAGTTTGTTTTTATAAAGTAGCCAGTTATCATCTACTGTTCGACTACATGGCGATAATCGGAAGCGCGAAAAGAACTGGCTCAGCTCGATGTTGATCTTAGCGAAATGCGACTCAGACAGTGTCCATGCTTCGTCACTGGCATCGGGAATTCCAAAGAACAGCAGGTTTGATCGGCGAAGACGGTTTTCCGCGTCATCGCATTTGTCGTTCAACCGTTTAACTTGCGCTGTCAGTTTTTGCACACAATCTGAGTCTACATTGATTGACCTCTGATTTTCTCATGGAGAGGCTCATGGAAGATGAAGGCTAGGGAAACTTCCCATTGGCCATGTACGAAAAAATACATTGGCGTGACGATCAAGCGTGGTCAACACTGCCAGCGTTACCACCAAAAACAGAAATGTTTACCTCTGTATGATCCATCTCTCCCCGACCGCACTAAGCAGAATTCAACACATATATTTCATTTCAAGAGTTCTTACTACCTGAGAGTTGTCATCTACATCAGCAAGTATGTGGAGTACCAGCAAATGTCATCGACGAGCACTTAAGTAATTATCATTGAAGTAAAATAATATATAGCTGTTTCGGCATTCCGGAAGAACAAGTGTGTGATGCAACCTGGTTTGAAGAGCTCGGTCGTAGTTTAAATAGTTGGCAAAGCCCTAGTTATTCTTATTACCCTATGAATAATGCATTTACAAAAAGGCTCCATACAGACAATAATGAACTCGTTGAAAAAATGTTTTCAGAATAGATAGTACCTTTTCGTGCTCCGCATGCGGGTTATACTCGTAAGCACACCACTGCAGGGACTCAAGTCACCAAAGGAACTTCAGGGCAGGACAATTCGTACAAACGTGCCAGTGCATCCGGCATGGCTCCTAGAACAGCCTAATTTTGATGACTCTTGAAGTCTGGTTTTAATTTCAAAAAGAAAGTCAAACAACACAAAATAATGAAACCTTTCTCGCCTCCGAATATGTCACCTTCGAATAAAAAAACACACGGTGCAGTTTAAACGCCAATGAATGTGAATGCTTGGCAGTATACAAAAATCGCACCGCAGCACTGATTCTGTCCCTTTTATCGTCATGACTGCTGCCGCATTAGAGGTACAATTGGTGTCGCTTCAGTACCGGTGGCTGCACCAGGGTATTATGACTTCACTCTATTCTGTGAGCATATGTGGTCTCGGCGAGTGTTACTGCAACCTACATGCGCTCAGGTTGCTTCACCGACACCCCTGCTAGCAGCATCATCACCACACGGACAAGAAGTTTCTTCGAGTGCTTAGGTTACTCGTCCAGACAAGCACGCCCAAGAGGAACCCTGAAAAGAGCGAACACTGTACTCTGATGTAAACTGTTTGTTTTGTAAACACATGGCACATCTCTAGCAAAACCAAATTTTATTTGAAACCCATCAATACGAAGCCGGCTAGGTTCCTTCATCAGGAGAATCTAGGGACAGTAGCTAGAGTCTTTAAGTATGGGTGGAGGATAGCAGCAGGTCAAAAGAACGAAAGCTCTGATGCGGAAAGGGTGGGGAAGCGAGGGACTTCTTGGAACCGAAACAAATTACCACAAAAGGCGCCTACTCGAATCCTGGCACATCAAAACTACACCGAACAACATCAACCTCAAAAAAGAAAACCTGCCCCCAGTATATGTCCAGGGACTTCACTCTGCAACTGAAACAAGAAAAGTCGCCATTGAGCGCCCCACAGTGCGAAAACCTGGCTCACAGCCTTATACTTCCTGCCCCCCTCCCCCACGATTTTTGCATCACAGGTTTCGCTCTTTTGAACATCTGCTTCCCTCCATGCAGGCTTAAAGCGTTAGCTACTTCCTCCCTCACCCCTGATGAAGGAGCCGTGCCGGCTTCGAAACGTTGGGTTTCAAATTAAAGTTTTGGGTTGGAGATGTGCAAACTTATTATAAGTCTTAAAATCAAACAAACAGGCAAATTTATCAGATTATATAGTTTTCAAAACATTTGTTCTTTGAAACGGCGTGAAAATGGTAGGTAGCTTTACACCAGGACCTACCACCCGCGATGCGTTATGTGTAGTGCGTGTTACCAGTGCTGGAACATTCGTGGATGCACTTCGTTCTCTGCTGCAGTGAAGTTGTACATCATGACCGTTCATGGCCTGTGATGTAAAACTTGCATTAAACATATATACGACGTGAACTTTCCCAACCTGAACAACCTGACATACTCAGACTGAACGCCTACGTCAAAGTCATTTTCCTGTTTCATGAAGGGAAGTCTTAATTGTCGTCGTTAAACATTTTCCTAAAGCTTAAGAATGTTACAAACTGCCAAGTATTACTTTCCATCTGAAATAATGCTGGGCTAGACAAAAACGCCTCGGTGAAAGCGAGGCACGCAATCGTGCCTATATTTTGAAGCTGGAAAGTTCTTAGGGATATTGTAAACGCCCCCGTTCGTGCGTTTGGAGAAACCAATATTTCACTGCTTTTCTCGGATGCATGCGATTAGTAATTTAATAACAGGCGTTCGGGAAAATTTTACTGTACACTCTGTGTCATACTGGTACCCATAGTTTAAAGGTGAAATCTAATCGAGGCACCTGTTTTCTGCGAAGGTAACAGCAGTTTTTTATTGATTTTTCCTCCCACAGCATACAGATCAACTAAAAGGCAATCATGGCGATGTGCGTCATTTAATGTGAATTCTTAAAACAGCATGCAATAACAAAAAGAACAGGCTTCCTGGTAAAAGCAATCTTTACAGCTGTTTTTGTTTAGGAACCTTTCTCTTGTACTTAGGCGAGCTTGGCGTCTGCGCGCTGCATAATTAGTATCACATCGGTGAAAAACGCAAAACAAAAATTCAAGTGGTGGTTTGAGTGATGATTTTCAGGCCACGGAACGTTTCCCTGGCTGCTTTGCGCCGCAGCTGCCAATGCCAAGTGTTCAGCCGCTCTTTTTTCTTCCATATTTCGTGTGACATTTGAAGTCAATCCCTACCCTTGGCTTTCTGAGTATTCACGCAGCACTAGGTGAAAACAAGGCTACATTAGGCCGATGTTTTTCTCCTCCCGACCTTTTATCAACTGCATATAGATTGGCAGTCACAAAGACAGAGCCGCTGCCTTCGACACTGCCCAACGAAGATCGCTCTCGCCACAAGAATGCGGCTGCTCTTATACTTTCTCCTTTCGTAGGGGACGACCAACGCACACCGGCATGGGCTTGTCCCCGGACACCGCAATTATAACCAAAGCATAAGTAAAGAGCCCCTAGATTATGAACAGCGAATAAGGTGGCGGATGAGGAAAAAAACAGGCACACGAAATGCCTGGTCCTTGTCCTTTTCCGTTTTTCATTGTGAAGAACGTTCACCAACTCGCCCAGTTTTCCTCTCACTTCAAGTAAAGAACTCTTTCAAGCTTTGAATAAATGCTCTCGTCTAGCTGTCCTGAATTTATGAAACGTTTGGACTTTTGTTTTCGTGAAGTGCGATAGTCTTGTGCTTCTGCTCTTTTCAATCATTTCAAGAATAGCGCTCTGCGGTACAAACGGCATCCCTCCGCACTAGCGGCATGATTTAAGCGCGAGGAGACGCCACGTACACTTGTGCTGTTTCCACACGAGCATGCGCTCCTCCACTCTATAGATTAGGAGGATGTTCGCTGAGGAACGGCACCGTACAGTTAGAAAGCAATCAAATATACTGCCTATAACTATTAATCGATCTAGGCTGCACTTACGTTCTAACACTACGTATTAACGCCTCTTATTTACAGGGAATGAGACCTTTCTTTCTTTGCTCGTGCCTTGCCTATTTGCCTCCTTTATTGCTTTATGGTCACCTTCGGCTCCAGCCTGTGTGCTGTAGACAAATAGGGCACGCGTTGTGAATTTCCTGTTTTTATGTGTTGCGTTATAAGCCCCATGGCGCCCAAATTCGTTATTGGTCCTAAAACTCGCCCATTGGCTGTAGAGAAGTCAAGTCACCTGACCGTTGTATTCCCACCGGCTAAGGGGAAGGCACAGCCAAGAGACCGAAATTCACCTGACTTCCGTTAAAGGCATCACCAGGTGCAAACTCAATCGTATAGCTAATATTTAGGGCACATAACTGTGGGAGCAAATTTTTTTCATCCGACACTTTCTCATTTAGTGCAGACTTTTCCCTTCAATTTAACAGGGCTAGCTGCATCTATTTCAATCAGGATTTTTTCCTAAAGCTTGTTGGCAGAGTGCAATTGCCCAAGAAAACTAATCGTATGTCACAATTGTTACCATGATTGTCATGAAGTTTTATTGCGAAAGCAATACTACGCCAGGTCTAACCGCCCGTCGCGTATGCCGTCCAGAGCCGGCGCTGCGCTTGGCAGTTGGTGTGACGTCAGCTCTCTCCATAGCTATGACGATCCGGGACGTCAGCTTGCTCCCCGCCGCAGCTAGAAGGCAGCCGCTCGTCGCGTGTGCCGTCGCCCCCGATACGGCGCCGCGCCTAGCAGGTGATCTCTCCGTTGATATGACGACCTCCTCGCCTTGCGCTTGCTCCGTGGCGGCTTCACTGGAATATATAGCGGTGCGCTACGCGTTGGTTGATCAGTCTCGCCATGGAAGTTACCGACAATGAGTCTATATCTGAATCTAGTTGCTATGCTGCTTCGGAACAGTTAAATTCTAAGGCGAAAGCTAAGCAAACCTTCGAAATTTAACCGGGTTTAACCAGAGCTAAACCACCGCAAATTTTTGTTATGGTTGAAATGCTCTGCCGCAGAACGTGAACTTGTCTGTTGCTGTTCTTGAAAGTATAGCCAATTTTCTACTGACCATTTATTACTGACTACTTAGGTTCTTTCTTTCTCCTTCATGATGCATATTTCGTGTGCGTCATACCGTTCCCCCGTGACGTGATATCATTTCCTCACGGCTGGAGGTTTTAGCACGGTGATTTTGTCTTTTTGCTTGCTGCAGACAAACGTATCATATTGTCTTTACGTTGCCTATCGCTTTTTACTGTACCTAATAGTACAATGACAGGAGCAACTTTTGTATACCATACCGAAAATAAAACACAAAAGTCGTGCGCATGGAAAGCAATGAGAACTCAATTGGAGGAACTGCTGATCGTGATTTACAATAACTTTTTAGTGCCACACTGTTGAATGCTTGGCGTCTATCATGCTCTCCAAGCACTCTTTATTAAATGTGTGCACGAGTTTGGTTTAAATAAGGTTCAAAATTTTGCGTGCTGTGGCATTTATCGTATGTTTAGCGCTGTTTTTTCATTATCATATTGTTTTCTATCTGTTATTATAGTGTCAATCTGTTCTTTTCTCTAAACTCTTGGTCAGTCGGTCGGAATACACAGCGCTTTGCATATTTTCTATAATATATGAGCTGTAGCACTTGAGTCCTCTTCCACGTGTCACACCATTGAGTCATAAATTGTCCGGAATTTAAGCAGATCTGTCCGCTATCACCTGACTCTGGTAGTTACACTTTTGCATAGTAAGCGCAATTCCGACTCTAAGATTTCTTTTTAACAAGACAGCGTTAAGGAGCTCCTGTCGCAGAAAAGCGATGTCGTCGGCGGCATCGGCCGTGAGCGAAAAATAGCGCATCTCAGTGGACACCTAAACCGCGCCGTAAGAGAAGGGATTTTCCTTCTCTTAAGGCGCGGTACGGGTGTCCAGCGAGAATTGTGAGACAGGCGTCATTTCCTTTCATTAAAACCATTTTTAATTTCATTTTCCTTCCCTTACGGCCCGGTACGGGTGCCCGTCGAGATATGTGAGACAGGCGTCCTTTCCTTAAATTGTCCAACGGGCGATGGCGTACCGTGCACTCCTTGGCAACGCTGCAACACGCTGCGGCGCCATCACTCTTAAAGACGAAGCTTAAGCCTCCTCGAAATTTTTTTTTGTCTACTCTGACACCTGGCGTTAATCCATTTTCAGTTGGTTATGGCACTGAAAGAACGCACTTCCCCAGGCCAACTGACATTTTTTGTTTCCTATATGAAAGGGAATGTTTCACATCCCTGTACTGGAGAGGTGAAACTTCCTTCATATGAATATTACTATCGGGGCATTTACTTAATTATGTAAGGCGTAAAAAGTTAGGCACCTCTAAAAAATTAATTCCTTTATTCCCTAGACCTGCGTCTGGTGTAGATATGAGCGGCATAATTTTTTTCCACAATTTGGGCTAAGTTACATATGCAATGCCTTTCTGAAACATTAGGGACAAGAAATCTTGAGATAAACTTCTACGATAATTGTCTTTTGATAAGTAAGGTTTTGGTCAAATTAATCTGGTATTTGATAAAGATCCTGTGGTGCTAAACTTGTGAAAGCGTTTTTTATGCCCCGGAGCCATGCGAGCGGGAATTGAGAAGAAAGTAAATGCACAACCATCCTTTGAAGGCACATTGAAGTAAAATACGAGTGAACACAACAGACCCTTCGAAATATTCGCCTAATATAGTTAGAAAGTTGGCTAATCCTTGGTAAAATAATCTGAAATGAATTCACCGATTGCCACCCTCATTTGGGAAGGCATTAAACGATGGCGTCATGTTTTGGGAGCTGTTTGTCCTGTGAGTAAAACAGACCAGAAATATCTGAACTATTCAGGGAAAGGCAACCATTACAGAGTAATGTTGACTGTAGTGAAAAAAAAAACCTTCCCTTGTCTCACATCTTAACAAATGGCGCTACCATATTTTCTGCCGTGAAGGTCACTTCGACGCTCTGAACGGTATTGGCGCCCTCTCTGTTCAAAAGACCACGAGCGGCCTTTAGGGCTCAAGCTTCACTAGCGGAGCAACACTTGACATTCGGCTGCCTCAGAAACACTTGCCACGCTCCTTTCTCATTTCGGCGCTAAATGTCGCCAAATGAGTACCACGCTTGAAAACTATAAGGTCATCCAGGACGGTGAATAAATCATGTGACTAGGCGTCAATATCTGACTCAAGAGGCTTCGCCACACACTATCTTTTACGTTTTGTTGTTTTCCTCAAAGATATGATCACGGTAAAAGAGACAGGTCTACGATATTCGAACGCCAAAATCTATGTCTAGGACATCTCAGTTCTTCCTCTCTGTTTTCCCCTCAAGATTCAGGGATCATATTGCGAAACATTATAAAAACTAACAGAACATTTGTGATGAAGTCACAATCAAAACATCGTTATCTTTTTCCCGTACCTGTACGTTGACATTTGAATTGTATCTAATAAGTATAAAGAGCTAAAGTTATCTTTAATCATTCTTAATATTTTTCATAAGTATACCCCTCAACCTCCTTTACAATCACTGTAAATTGAGGTCAAAGAGTAGGGCCTCCCCAGCACCCATATTGTATCCCTGGGTGCCTCCAGCATGCAGATAGCAGGTTTATGAACAGATGTAAAGCTCGCCCAAACATCAGAAACGTGGAAGTGACCTTAGGCTATTCTCTTATTCCATTGAGTGACAGCCGATGTACGTTGTCCCTTGTCGTTTTAACTCCACCGCGTACGTTACCGTGTACTGTTATGCACGTCCCGGCCACTATTGCTAGTCCTTGAATCGTATGTATACTTTGAGTGGTGTGGCAAACACGATTTTCGCGTAATAAAATTGAAAGCGTTAGTGGACAAAATAGAAAGCGGTGGACAATTTATTTTTCGTTTGCAGCATTTGCGCGCATGTCGATAGAAGTGTGATTTCTGTGCACATTAAATTTTTGATTCTCTAACAAAATCACGTTGAATCTTATTACACAAGGTCGAATTTAGAGTATATGGCACGTACATGCGATATAATTCGTCGATATGGCAATGCTTGTGGATAGTGCGCCAGTCCAGCGATCAAGACTTGGTAGCAGCCTGTCAGAACAGTGGCTAACATGATGATAGTGCCTACTTACATGACGATAAAATTGGCTGCGTTCATAATTTTTGTTTGTGTTTTAAAATTCGCACAGACGTGCATGCGCTTAACACCGAATGCAAGAATATTTGTTAGAAATGCATATTTATTTATGGAAGCACCGGTAGTCATCGGCATAAATGTCATCGGTCGTGACCTTAATTGCAACTGCAGCTAGACACGGTGAAATGGAGCTGAAATGCGCAGGTCTGAAGCATTATCATAAAACACAGAAACGTCATAACAGAGGTTTTAATTGCAAGGATACGTCATTCGGGCGCTGGAAATGCAGATATATAGATCTCTACAAAAGAACGCAGGGTCGAACTTCAACCGCAACTCCGCACCACTGCCGAAACAACTGTTATGATGAAACACTCGATTTTCTCACGCAGGTAAGCATATCATTGGTTTTGCCAATCTACTTTGGTATGTTGTAAACAACTAATGAAATCAAAACCATTCAGTAAGAGGAAGAGTGAGCGGTTAAGCTATGCTTGATGGTTCTTGCTGGGGATTCTGGTTGATTCTAGGAGAAGAAAAGTGTCCCGAAACTTTACAGCTGCCAGCTGAAACTCTGATATTTGCACTGCTACCACGAGGAGAAATGCTGCGATGGCGGCGCTGCAGGAAACGGTAAATGCTAGCAAAGAAATTCTCTTCCTTATAAAGAAATCCACAAAATGATATGTTAAATGAACCCGTTGTTGGTGGGATAGTTTGTAATTTTTCATCCTTCTTTAGAGGTGCGAAACATACACAGACACAAGGAAGGTAGACGAGGCTGAGCGCCACTCCTTAACTGCAATGAACAAGGTCTCGTGAGAAACACAATAAAATAAATCAACCACTCCAACCCAAAAAGCGCGCCTAACATCAGATTGCATTTTAGGAATTCGCAAACTTTGTGGGATTTTAACCGAAGTAATGGGTTTTTTACATCAAGATTACCCAAACGTTCCAACAAGTACCGTCTGAGACTGCTGCTGCCACGAGCCCTCTCCTGTAGCTATTGCGTTTCCTGCCTTTAACGAAATATAAAAGCGGAAAGTTTGGCGAACAAATGTAGTATCAGCTCGAGAACAATTGACTACTTAATTGTAGCACTAATAAGGCCAGTGAAATAGCAATATTCAAAACCTTGAAGGGACATATGCTGTAATGTATTTTCGTATGAGACAGTAAGGATCATATTACGCGCTGTTTTGGTAGGATTAAATATTGAAAATGGTTAAGCAAATAAGGCTGCCAGCCTCGGGGATGGCATATTCTAATCGCATTTGCCGCTCTTGCGACAATATTGCCAAGTAACGAGGAGTTACGCTCGACTTGTAAATGATAAGACCCCGAGGTGATAGTTTTCTTCAATAAAATTTCATGCGCCTTTTTTATTCATATTTTGTGCACCCAGTGGAGCTGCCGGGGGTATAGTAATGACCGCTGAGAAATGGTTACTGACATTGTGCAGTAGATATAAGCAGCGTCATTTGGATGGTAGTTGTTCAGAACTACCTCTTTAGCGCGATAAACTGCTCTCCGGGAAGCCTATACGTCTCATCGAATGTACAGCGCGTTGTTGCCTCTAGGATGGGCAGTTGTCATGTCTGCAATGTGAAGTTTTGCAGACGCCGTCTACCACAGCAAAACGATGGTCCCGTTTCAAAAAGTTATGGTGTAAATTTTCTCTATCATCTCTCAAACATAAAGACTCGGGTATACGTTGACGAGATAAGGCTGCTTCGATTGTAACAAACAAAATTTGCTCGATAAATGCTCTCAACGTTTTATCCTTAAGGAGCATAAAGAAGCAAGAATAGAACGCACTGCGAAACTAGCCTTCTGCAAACTTCCTTTCGTCAAAGGAATGAAGAATTGTATCTCTCCGCCCAACCCACACAATGCAGCGCATTGTGCAGAGTTACGTGATCTAGAAAGGGTCATGGATGATAACCGCCATGCTTTAAGAATCTGTGTCGCGCAGGTTCAAAATGAATGCAGCACGAGGGCGAAGTGGGCAACTTTTACTCTTTTTTGCTGCTATGCCTTAGCTGACGCATCCGTTAAAGTTCGCCTTGAGGTACACCGGCGGCTTTTGCTTGAAGCTTGAGTGGAGCATTTGGATACTCTGCTTTATATTTGTACAATGTATCCCTGCTTCAAATTCGGAATGGTACTCCGCGTCAGATTCAGTATGCCAACTTCGGTGCGTTTTAGGGGCGATGTTTGACTCGGTTTGCTGAGAACGGAAGGTGAATGCAGTTTCCTTAATAAATTTTCCCTCGCAAATTCTTCCGCTCGTTTTCTCTAGCTTCATGAAAGTGCACCGTTACAAGAATATGGTCGCGTTTCTTTTTTGTTCGCGCAGAGCGACTCAACTTGTTCACGCCGACTGCTACGCCAAAAAAAGCCAGGGTCAGAATTTGAAACACGAATCCGCCTGTGCCGCGATGAGTAGCAGGGGGACGGTGCATTTTATCTCACATCAGCGCGGCGGCGAGGGAGGACAAATCTTATTTTTGTTTTCTGCCGCGGTATATGGCCAATGCCGGCCGCCCTGGTGTCCATCAGAGCCGCTGGCATCACTTTGTTCGCTTAGTGCCTTCGTGCCTTGAATTTGCACTAAGGATACTGGCTGAATTATGTACTATGGATGTGAGGACTAAAAAGCGTGGAAAAATTTCCGTTTTCAATAGAGTGCTGTGACCCCTATAGCATTAAAAATAGCCGAAATGGCGAACTTTAACAAAACGGTGAGTCGAGGGCGGAAGCAGATAAATAAAGTCTTGTGTTGGTTATAAAGGGACTACAGAATCGTGACCGAAACGCTTAACAGAGCTGTTTGGGACCGCTTTTCCGCTTCAATAAGGGTGAATATTACTCGACGCCACCAAAAGCGCGAAAATGCTTGAAGCTTCCCTGATGTTTTCTTAAACGGGTCGGCGGCAGCCCAGAGCATACTTTACATTGAAAGCGTGCACTGCCTGAAAATGCTTCACATCGATCGGTGCGACGTCAGCATTGCCCGCAACAGCGACCGTAAGCACGCGCATAAAATAGAGTACACTCGAGCCCGCATTTCGCTCCACGGCATGTTGGCTTCAGGGGTTTCATCGGCTATTGTGGATGGGATAGCAGACGAGAGTATTGAGCCAGCCCAGTTTCCGCGGGGCTCCACATTTTGCAACCGGGAGCCGACAGCACGCGGGAGCAGGTGTGGTATAGGCTGAGAATATTATGTTGTTTATTACGACGGGGACATTTTAAAGGCGCAATGGCAGCTTGGCCGAACTGTCCCACGGAAGAAGGTGTTTTTCATGTGCACAACTTCAGAAAAAGAATCAAAAATAAAATGGAGGGAGCCCGTATCTAACAGAGTTACGGAATGCTTATTCCCATCCAGTGCTCAAGTAATGAAGCGCGGCAAATGTCCAAAGTGAGAAAGAGGAAGACCGGCTGAGCAGCAGGTCATGGGAAACTGTTTACCAATTTGACAACCTGCCTATAGCCGGCTGCCCTGGGGGTGGGACCTGCCACTTCGAGCTTGAGAGGCGACCTCTGGAACCACTGATCGTACCTACGATGGGAGAAGGCGCCTGTGAAAATTGGAAAGCTATCTTCGGCAGGTGGTGAGAGCGGAGGTTGGTCACTGGCCTTTCGGAACAGTAAGGTCAAATTTCTATGAGGCAAAGAATCAACGCGACTCATTGTGACACTCCCCTACAGGTGACAGCGAGAAGTACGCACGCATGATGCCAAATCAGCACATTTCAAAATCAGCACAAGTTCAAAACACAGTGTGACGACACAGCTTAGGAAGAGTTTTCGATTAGAACCTTTCAATTCCAGGCTAAAAAAACTGACCTCTGGCAGCAATATTGAAACAGTACACGGAATGATGAAAAGTGAAACGGTTAAAATATTTCTAAGTCCGTCTTAGCTTTATTTTTGTAAATTCGCTTGAACTGTTATCTGTGCTGCAATTTTTCTGCAACTCAAAGCATTTGGAACTAGAATATGTGTGTTTTTGTCATGCCTTAGTTGTTTCTCGTCAGGAATGAAATTACACGGAAATCACCTTGTTGATTCTACATTTGTCTGTACATATCTCACTCTGCCTGAACATAACTAGCATTCACTTGCAACCATTGCGATTGCCATACTTTTAACGTAAAAAATATCCATGAAAAACAATTGGGCGCGCAGTTCAAGTAAACAAAAACATGAAAGCTAAAGCGAGTGAGTAGAGGTCGAACGAAACAGGCTGAAAAATGCGTAATCAGCTAAGCGGCGGTTGTTTGAGCGAATGAGACGCAACGTATATGCCCTTTTCACTATCATTACTTTAACTTTTTTATGTTTCCCGCAAATATAAAGAGCACCTGATACAAGAGTGGTTAACTGTGAATTGCCCGAGCTTTCTTTTCTGGTATATCCTGGTCAAGCCACAGAATTATGTACGATGGTAAAATGTATGATCTGTTTTGTACGCGTTCTTCAACAAAAGTGGCAGTCTGGGCATGTTCGTGATTCATGATGGAAATGTACAGCGCAACTAAAGACGAGGACACAAGGAAGACACATGGAACACACGAGCGCTTGTGTGTTTCATGTTTCTTCTCTGTGTCCTCGTCTTTATTTGCGCTGTACAATTCCATCATGAATCACCAACATGCCCAGACTGCCACCTTAGTGAACTATATTTCTTCTACATTGGGCTCCTTTCTATGTGTTCCTCGTGTGCCTTCATCAGCTGTGGCTTTCAGCGCAAGCGCAGTCTGCAACAAAGCACGGTTGCTTTCATTTTGCATTCGGAACAAAATTCTGCCAGAGGAAGTTCGCGCCTTGTGTGGAGGATTCCTGCGTTCTTCAACAGCCCACTGGGCTACATGATTTTCCCGCCGAGACACCGAACGGGACCGCAACCGGGACATCAGCCGCGGGAGATAACCGACTGTTTCGCCAGTCGGATTATCGAGAACCTCATAAAACACCATGTGAAGCTAACTAAAAGCGTTCGTTGACAGATATGTGGGGCAATCAAAAGGCAGGCGCCTAACTGAAAATTTCTACGACTTAGTTCTTCCTGCAAGAAGACCGATCACAATGGCGGCGATAGCAGCAAGTGCACAACTCGGGCGACGAAGATGGAAATCAAGAGCTACGTCGTACTGTCTTTGCCAGAAGTTACCGAGCAGATGCGCCGGCGACCGAAGCCTGTTCGCAGCCGAGGAGAGGCGCTGACCGTTGCTGCCTGGCTGCGGGTATAAATTTGCTGCATTACCACTGCGCCCTCTCTAAGAATGATAGCACCCGGAAGCCGAGAAATATTTCGCCGCACATGCTACCCGTTCATTTACTATCATCCAAGAAAGAAGTGCAAGTGAGCAAGCTTACGTCAGCCTATTTCCACTCGCAATCAGGGAGCAGAGACTAGAACCGGAGGCCGCTGTGCGACTGCGCGATTGCGAGCCCGGGCTGACTGCCGACGCGGCTGCTTGGTCACTTTTACCAAAGACGATGCGTATGTGAGCTCGCCGTGACCAGACTGTGCCGTATGCATGGCATATCTGTCACATCGATAATTGAAGTTGCTTCCTCTTCTTCAGGCGCGCAACATTTCTTGCTCTCTTTCTTTGGTGCCTTGGCAACTGATGCGCCTCTATGCTACCTTATATCTCTGTACTTGTGGAAAACAGTTTCGACATTGCACAGAATTGTTTTCATTGCTCCAGTTTTCCTTATATTTCTGGTGCCTCTCTCCGCTAGAGCGCATGCAGTACGAGTCATATTTGAGATGAGAACCAATTAAGAAGCAACTGTGTTTTGCTTCTTCCTCGCCGGAATAATTGAATAAGTCTTCGGTTTATTAATAGGTCCCTCCATATAAAAACAGAAAATATGGGTGCTTGGAAAGCGGTGACTAACCATCTGGTTCTTTTGGTGTTCCTAACTGCCCTATACATATACTGCGTCGAAGGACGCATTTATCCCACAAAGGTATGTACTCTTGTGCCTAGAATTATTAATACAACTTTGCTCCACCTTTGAGTTCTGACGTTTATAGTATGGTTTCTTCACAAGGCAAAAGAAAAGAGAAATGACCTCAAGGACGATTATGTGAAAGCTTAGTTTCCGAGACACCTTCTGACTTCAATGCACATGGAAAACGCAGGCAGCAAAAGATTCCTTCTGGGCCAGATTTATTATGCGCTACTATTAATTTACGTTTTTATTCGCGGTATACATGGAAGGAAATGCTCGCATTAATCGAATAAAGAAGCTGGTACGTATTTTTGAAGCATTGCCGCATAAGCACTCTGCTACCTGTTGTTTGTTAATTTCCTAAAGTGTGCAGTCTGCGTAAAGTGTCTGTAAATTTCCACAAAAAAGCGACAATCGGCGAGTAGTTTTCTTTTAGGGACTGTATTGCGATGTTTCTAAGGTTTCTTTCGGATTAAGTCAAAATTAGATTAAAAGCAGTGTTTATTTCAAAACAAAAATTTGATAAATACAATTCATTTGAATCGCTTTGACTTGTGGCTAGTAAACAATGGAATACAAAGTATATTCATCAAGAAGCCGTAATGAGCAAATTGCTTTAACAGAAACAGATAAAAAAATTAAGTAAAGGAGCTTTCTGTAGCCGAATAATGCACACGTAGAGCTGCAAGTTCAGAAAAGAAAAGCAAACAGGAAAAAAAAAGCTGGGGCATATGGTTCAGGGCGCTTTCTGGCTTCTAACAAAGCAAAGCTTGCAGATGCGCATGAAGGCGTTTTAAATTTCGCTTAATTAACTATTACTGACATTTGAGCCAGTCAGTACAGCAAATTGAAAAAATAAAGAGATGCAGAAACTAGCTCAAATGCCAGTATTACTCCAATTAGTTTCTAGTACCTTGAGCCCATTCCTCACGCGCTTGTGGTGTCTGTTCGTGCTACATCCGTTGTTTTTAGGGTGTTCTTCTTTCAATGACGTTAATGGGCACTAAATGTGAAACTTTTGGGCCAGATATTTTGACCAAGCGCTCAATGTATAACATTTGACAGGCAATAGGTTTAAATTTCTTTTTAAGGGAAATCTTGTGATACCAAATGGGGAAAAATTTGACTGAACGCTAAAGAAGCCCATGGGTTACGAATATAATTTCATAACCAGATGTTGCTGAATTAAAGCTACAACCGTAACTTTAATTCAGCGTGGTCAAAAAAGGACAGTAACTGATGTTTCTTATTTTGACGGATGCTGCCACGATTCAAGGACGGTTCTCCTCTTGCTACAAACTGAGCGCTCTGCAGCCGTAGCGTAGAATTAAATCACTTGGGTACGTTTCGCACCAAGATTCTCCGATATAGCGAATGTAAAAGTGAAAGAGCGTCAAAAATGTTTGTGCATTATACTGTAAATACTGTTTATTTATTTATTTACTTGGTACCTGCATCGCCTTTCGGCATTACAGCAGGGGGGCACATTCACAAAACAAGAAATCATGCACTTAACGCTCGAAAAAAAGCTTCATTTGGTATAACATTAACAATATGTGGCGGCAAAGCATTCCATTCGCGAACTGTTCGTAGAAAAAACGAATATCGGAGTACGTTACCTTTAAAAGGAAATTCATAAAGCTTTAAATTGTGGTCCCTTCGCTTCGAGACATTTTTTTATTAAGAGCTTAGGAGCTGCTGGTTTGTTTTTTAGATTCGCAAAGTGTTCCACTCTGTTGGGGCCGTCGCGTTGGCTCTGGTTACTGCGCTCGGCTGCTGACCCGAAAGACGCGGGTTCGAACCCGGCCTCTGTGGTCGAATTTCGATTGAGGCGAAATTCTAGAGGTCCGTGTACCTTGCAATGTCATTGCACGTTAAAGAACCCCAGGTGATCGAAATTCTTCGAACCCTTCACTACGGCGTCCCTCATAGCCTGAGTCGCTTTGTGAAGATAAACCCCCATAAATATTAAGCCTTATGAGGTTATGTAATTTTTTTTGGAGTATTTTCAATTATTCCCTGAACGGTTCTTCTACATTTCTTGCTTCTTATTGTCCATTCCACCTTCGACAACGGGGTGAAACAAGGATCAGAACGTATTAATAGCGCGGACATACATAACAATGAAGAATTTACCAATGTTAAGCGCTCGAGCCGTTGTCAAAAAAAGAGCGAAGGCAGGGGCTTATAATGTTTGTGTTTGTCTTCGGCAGCCCAAATTTATAAAACGTTAGGCCGGCGTAAAATGGCCGGTGTGCGCAGTAACTGACAGGAAAGCAGTCAAAAATTGAATACCAAATGTTGTGGAATGAGAGAATGATTAAACTTTGTTGCTTTTTTTTATATCTTGCACGAGTCAGGATTTCGGTGTCTTGTTCTGAGGTCTCGACCGGTTGTCCTTCCACTGGGCTGCCTTCCACTGGTTCAATGTCTGTTTTGTTCATAGTTGGGATGATTTTTTCAAGCTATTTAACAAAACGTGGAATCGCGTGGGGTTGCGGCCGCTCCAGAGACAGCAGGTGTTGTGTATGGATGGGTGGACGATGCTTTAAAAGTACATGTTAGGGAAGGTGCTGGTCTGTATTTGCCTCAAGAATGTGGCTTTTCGTTTGGTGAGTTCAATATCGAGAGGGGAATATTTCATTAATTTAAGTCTTGGAATTTCTAGCTGTGCATAATAGATTGGTGATTGAATACTGGTAGAACACTGCGCCTGCCCTTGGCGCTTGCCATGAAGGGTTATTTTTGGCCCTGCTAGGAAGGGCCAATGTGCAAGAATCCTCTTCCGTGTGGTAAAAAAATACATAGGGCTAACTAGCTCTAATATTGTTCAACGTTACTGAAGTTGCAATAGCTGGCCGACCAGGTTTGAAAGGCACGCGTATACTATAATGAAATCGGAATCAAACATCACGTGAGGTGGACGGCTAAGCATGTGTGCCAAAGGCGTCAGTAAATGTGCATAAGTTTGAGATTATGTTCCTCTAATCTGTGCTTGCAAGGCATGACTGGCTCCGCACTTCATTGTGCCATCTCACGTGTTTTTGCATTGAATGGCTCGGGCCACGTGCACAGTTGTCGCGCTGGTATCTAATAAATCCTTTTGCTGCCATGTTTTAATTTCCGGGAATGTTCTCTGATTGTTCTCGTTATTATGCAGTCTAAAAATACTGTTGTGTCCTTTGCAATATGGGTAAGATAGTTAAACGGACACTGAGGAGAACCCTATCAAAATTTTTTTGTTAGCAATATCTGATAGTTCGACATTTCATGGCTTTGTTAACGCTTGTCCAGGAGTGAAAGGTGCATTTATTTCAAAGAAATTTGGATTCGAAGTTGAAAAATTTTTTCCCGCCGCTCGAATTCAAACTCGAGAACTCTTATGACGACACAGAACGGAGTGACGTAAAACGTGACGTAAGCAGAGACTCCGTGATTTCTGGTCCTAGCGGTGCGGTCCGCAACCTTCCTTTGCAAGCCTCAGAGATTCGTGACGTCCATGAACTAAGGAAAATTCCTCCTTGGTGGCGCCTCTTGTCCTATGAAGTCATCACGCTTGTACTTGCGAGATTGGCCTGTGGCGGTGATACCTGTATTTTGGTTCTTGCTATTTTCTACATTACAAGACCTTTGTTTTCAGGAAGAGTGGCGTTTTTGTGATCAGGAGCTGGTATTCTATGAATACAAGCCAACTTCAATTTCTCCTCAGTGTCCCTTTAAAGTAGCTGAAGAATTCTACACTGATCTATACAGTAGCAAATGTATTCAGAACGTCAATGAGAGGGGCAGTAGCGCGCAGCAGTGAGGTATTCCGCCAGTAACAAAAATGGAAGTAAAGAAAGCCTTAGGAGCAATGCAGAAGGGAAAACAGCTGGTGAGGATCAGGTAACAGCAGCATTACGCAATGCACCCTCGAATTTGGCGTTAGGATGGTTCGACAGGATAACGGCAAGCTATCTCAGGCGACGAAAGATCTGATTAAAAACGCCAAACACGAGGCTCGACCCTGAGACAGAATTGGACTAGCAGAGCTATCAACCCTAATAAATAAGCGCAAGGGTAGCCGACTTAAGGAAGTTTAATATGGAGAGAATAGAGCACGCCCCAAAGAAAGGAGGTAGCCTAAATGCGGTCAGGAGGAAACTAGGCATTGATAAAAACACAGATGTATGTGTTAAGAGACAAGTAGGGCGATAGCATTAGCAATATGGATAAGATAGTTAAAGTAGCCGAAGAGTTCTCCACAAAATATATAGCAAATGTAATCAGAACGTAAATGAGAGAGGAAGTAGCGCGCAACAATGGGATATGCCGCCAGTAACCAAGGAGGAAGTAAAGCCTCATGAGCAATGCAAAAGTGGAAAGCAGCTGATGAGGATCAGGTAACAGCAGATCTGTTGAAGGACGGAGGAGAAATTGCGCTAGGAAATATACCCACTCTGTATATGCAATGCCTTATGACCTAAACCGTACCCAGAGCTTGGAAGAATGCCAGCATTATCGTAATTATTTATACACCGATGAGCTTACTGTCCGCTGGATGCAAGGTATTTACTAAGGTAACCTCTAATAGAGTCAGCGTGACCTTACATTTCAATCAACCAAATGGTCAGACAGGCTTTTTAAAAGATACTCGGAAAGACCATATTCCCACTATCAGTCAGGTGATAGAGAAATGCGCAGAATATAATCGACCCCTATATACTTCAACTACGAGACTACGAGAATTCATTGACTACGAGAATGCATTTGACTCAGTGGAAACCTGAGAGTCATGGAGGCATTGCGTAGTCAGGCTGTAGAAGAGTCTTATGTAAACAGACTGGAAGATAGCTATAGCAACTGTACAGCTACCATAGTCCTCCATAAATTCACCAAAAAAGTCGAAATAAGCAAAGGTATCAGGCAGGGGACACGATCTCACCAATGCTATTCACTGCCTGTTTACAGGAGGTATTTCGAGGCCTAAATTGGTAACATTGCGGGATTATAGTTAATGGAGAATACCTAAATAATCTGTGATTCGCTGATGGAATTGCCTTGCTTAGTCACTCAAGAGATGAACTGCAAAGCATTATCAATGAGTTAGACAGGCATAGACGGAGGGTCTTACAATTTGCATGCAGAAAACCAAAGTAATGTTCAACAGCCTAGCAACGCAACCGCTGTTCACAATTGTTCTGTAAAGTACATCTGTATCGTGAGGGTATTTTAAATAAATAAATAAATAAATTCGTAGCTAGGTGCTGTGCGTGGTAAAGGATTACATCTACTTAGGGTAGGTAGTGAACCCTGATCCGCATCATGAGAGCGAAATAATTAGTAGAATAAAAAATTAGGTGGAGAGCATATAGCACCGTTCTCTCACATCATGAATGCCAGTTTAACAATATCCCTCAAGAGAAAAGTATACAAGGGCTGTGTCTTACCGGTACTCAACTATGAAGCAGAAACGTGGAGGCAACGAAAAAGGTCCAGTTTAAGTTAAGGAAACACAGCGAGCTATGGAAGGAAAAATGATAGGTGTAACATTGAGAGACCGGAAGCGGGCAGAGTGGGTGAGGAAACAAATGCGGGTTAATGACATCCTAACCAAAATTAAGACGAAGAATTGGGCTTGGGGATGGCATTTAATATGAAGGCAAGATAACCGCTGGTCCTTAAAGGTAACGGAGTGAATTCGAAAATAAGGCAAGCCTAGCAGGGGGCGGCAGAAAGTTAGGTGGGCGGATGAGATTAAAGAGTTCGTGGGCATACTGGCCGAGGACAGGTTAATTTTAGAGACATGGTAGAGGCCTTTACCATGTAGTGGGCGTAGTCGAGTAGATGATGATGATTCAAGAATTACGTAGTTGGTCAGCACCGTGTTTGTCCTCGCTGCAGGTCTGATTTCGCGCTGTTGCAGCATAAATTCCAAACATCTCGACTAGCTCTTTCTCCTCCTTGAGCGCGAAGATGGTTGATGTTCGAGTAGCCTTTAAGAAAGTCAGTCTGGTTCCTGGTGGACGCAGATTATCAGCCAATTAAATTAGTAATGAACTCTTCGGCAACGAACGGTTAGCTGATCGTCCCGTATTTTTTTTATTCGTTGTCGTCCTCTTTCCAACGGATTAAGATTACTTTGAGCGATCTCTCGAGATTCTGATAACCTTGAAATCGTGATATCTTGTATATTCAAGGAAGCCAGTTTTTCTTGCTATCGTCTTGTAGTAGGTACATTTTTAGAGTTCTGGGGAAGACTGGTAATTCTTCGGCATTCAGTAGGCTATTATGATATGATAAAGAAGTAATTATTGGCATGGAACAGAGTGGAGCCATGCGGCTACAAAGGCAACTTTGACCAACTCTGTTCCCACTTCATGTTTTTGATCAATTCACTCTGGTCCTAACTAATCTTGCCGTGCCGGTTGGCTCAGTGAATAGAGCGGCTTTTAGGGGTAAGCGGTGGTCTCTGTTTTGAACCCCGGACCTTGAAGAATTGGTCTTTTACTGCGATGTTTCCGAGAAAGCTATATAGCTTTCCTTTGCTGCCGTATGGCTGCAATTGGGTGGATGTCAGTCACTATTTATTGAAAATCTACTTATTGCAAATCTACTTCACTTGGTGGATTCCTCTAACCATTTGACGATCAGTAAGCTATTTTGGGGTAATTTCAGGCAGCCATGTTTTTTTTAATCAGGAACATTTGAATTAAATCTTCACCTTTTGACTTCAAAAGATGGCTGTACAGCCGCCTCAGTGAGTCTCTACATTGATGCCAAAAAGCTGCTGTGTTAGTATTTGTATCGTATTTCATCACTGGACCCTTTACTAGCCAATGGCTATGGGTCCAGCAACTGTTTTGTATTTTGAAAGAAACATAAAAATAAAATCCTTGAATTCAATTGAAGCAATTTCTACGTACTAAACAGGTGTTATTCCCTTCGACATCTTCCACATTGGTCAACATGGAACCGTAAGGAGGATCAAGACCAATTGCTGCACGGAATCGGTCGCTTGCGAGAAAAATCTGGCGGATTTTTATGGCGGCAACCAGGTTCCAGCATTCTGGAAGGCAAACAGCACTTAATAACAAAAAGCAGTTTATTTCCTAAGTTCTAGGAGTCATTAATGTGTCACGTTTGTTGACGTTCATCCACGTTGCCGGCTATAGCACTCTCCATTTAGGAGAGCAGTATACTGTCATTTGTGCCAAGTTTCTTAAAACATGTTTCTCAAGTCACTCTCATTTAATTTCAGTAGTGGTATTTTAAGCGGCTCTAAGCAGCCACAAGTTACGAAAAAACCTGGCAGCCATCTGGAAGGCTAATAGCACTTTATCACAAAAAGTTGTTTATTTTATCGCTTTCGGGAGTCATTTAAGTACGGCGCTTGTTTGCGTTCAACGTGTCGGTCAAAAGAAACATTTCGATCTTTAATGTTTGCCTTCGACGCACGGACATATCAGCTGGCGTAGGCATTTTGTCCCAGTTGTGTGCTCTGAAAACACGGTTCATGGTAGATGAACAGAAGAGCACACGGCGCCCTGTAAGCTGCCACGTGTGAGCAGCGCATTTCACACCCTTAACCCTTATCAGTTCACCATCCGAAAGATTTGCTATTTTTTGGGTGCTGCGCCTGAACTCCCCAAATGCTAGAGTGCCTGAATATTTGTCCGTGTTTTGTTCTGATGCATACACACAAACCTTGCATGTGTACAAATAAACTGTCCAATGACCATGTTGCAGTTGATTTCATGAGGTCACCTAGGATAACCACCGAGTGACGAATAAGAATTTTAAGCGAACTTTGAGCACTCGCCTAATTGAAATTGTGTGGCAATTATGAAATATCGTAAGATACTGTTATGAAAATATTGAACACGAATGGTCTGACCTTCATATACGCAGCAAAATTCTACTTTCAAAGTTTCTGCTGAGCTCGTACTGAGTAGTTAAAACTGGCTTACTAGCCCAAGGGGTGTGCTGTAAAAATTGTGAGACAACTGTGGAATATATTAAGATAGTGTTATGAACATATGGGATCAGAATGGTTAACCTTTTATATGTGTAGCAAAATAAGGCTTTCGAAACTTCTGTGCTTGTACCGAGTAATTCTCGCTTTCGTGAAAACTCTTAGCCTTCAGGAACAAACTAATGTGGGTGAGAATAAACTGTGTCATCAATTTAGTGAAAGTACTTAGATGAGATATTCACCGCTAGTTTTTGTGGCAGAGCTTATCGCCTGATTAATGATTAGGATTTGCCTTAGCAATTTTCTACTCGTTTGAAGGTTCATCTCTCCTAGCCCAAGCAGCACGGGTAATCGGCCTAATATTGCAACAGGATTGTTCCATCCTGGTCCTTTGTATGGCCGGCCTTTGCCAATACGATTAAAATATTGGGCCAATTACCTGTGCTGCTTGGGAAGGCTTTCAGTGAAGGTAACGAAAGGCCACTCGGCATATTTGCAGAGGAAGGTGTTTCATGTGCCATCGAGCTCAGATAACTTAATTGTGTTGAGGTGCAATAAGGCGGAAAAAATACGCTCCTCGCTTATGATGAAGTCAGGGAAGTTTTACTGGCTAATTTGAAACTCAGCACTGAATTACTGTGACTCATTAATACAGAAGTGAGCTGACCGTTAAAGGCAGTTGCTATAGAGAAGTTAAAAGTAACAAACATGATCTGGAGCTTTTTTTCTGTTAATCGGCTCTTTTTTGTAACACCTGCATCAACAATACCTTGGTGTTGGTTGTTAAAAAGCTGTGCGTCCTGAGAGTACGAAGGTGTTTTTATGAAAATTTTATGTTGGAACGCAGTAATGCACAAAGACTGGAAACGATGTTAATTGCAATATTGTTTCATCTCGCTAAGCGTTTCGTGCAGCTGCTTGAGTGCAATATCTCGCGTGCTATCGAGGCACCTGATTTAATTGGTTTCTCGTGTTTGAGTAGCAGACACCTAATAATGCATTCATGGAACGCATTCCTGAAGTGCAATCATAGTTCGCTCACACCTGCACAGCCATCCGTGTATTTTTCTCAAAGGAGTCATACTTCAGCTCAAGCAAGTCTTGAATGATTTCAATCTTGATGGCGTAGTTAGGCATTAGGGTTGTTCTGATCTCTTACTCCAGCTTCCGCCCCGTTTGACGTGACATTGCATGTGCGAACAGGATTTCAATGACGTGTTCATAAATCTTCTCTACGCTGTATATTTGTTACTTCTCTCATCTTACATACAGTTTAAATGACTATTCACCGATTTAGAGTCACAATAAATACATAGCTTTTCATGTTTTTCTTTTCTTCCAAAATTGAGCTTACAACAGAGTACATTTATTGCTTCAATTAATGGTTTGGTGCAGATCGGCCTACATTTTAAAGACAGACGATTGCAACACTCATTATATCCAAGAAAAGAATGTGCATTAATTTTGTGATCAGTAAAAAATGAGTAGTGCAACGATATTTTTGCGCTTCCGGTAAATATGATTACACTACGGATCTATTTTCAGCAAAACGACAAAACAAATTCGCTATGTATTCCTTCGTTTCAATCGCTGCTAAGTTCGTGCTTAGGTATATCGTAACGAGCCTTCTTATTTTGTCTGCTATATAGAATATAGAGAACCAGTCGGTTATCCCAGGAATCGATTTAGCATTTTTTTGCGGCTACTGCTGAAGGAAATTGTGTTATATGTGACATCTGCCCTCTCATTAGCACGTATTCCGTGTGTTACTGCTGGCTAGATGCTACAAAAGGAAAGCCCCCCGAGGTAAACCTGCAGAGTGACTCTTTTGGATGCCACAAATATTTGACTGACTAGTTCCCCCTGCCAGCACATCTTTGAATTTGGCCTGTTTATGGCAACTAACCCTTTCTCTGCTGATTATTTACTTACTTCCAAGGGCTCAATACATGCGACCCTCAGTTTTTATTCACTACAAAAACTGTTACGTTCCCTTTTTTGCCTGTTAACATCCCGCGAACACCTCTGATTTCAAGAAGGTTTTTTGTTTGTATTTGTTTGTGTAGCCTGTTTGTGTAACGCCGTAGCCTCAATCGAGGCTACGGCGTTTGTGTCCGGATTATACTAGCGAACTCTTTAGCGAAGTGGACAATCTGACTCTCTCTCAAGTTTTAAAGGCCTGCACAACGCACAATGAATATTTTGAAAGGAAAATTCTTAAATGATACTGGGTTCTGTATTACATGATGAAACGTGTGGAATCCCAATGGCACGTTGTGGAACCTGTGAAATCAAAAAAGTCAAATGCAGGACTGGCATATTTCAAGGCGCATTTCTTACACTCATGAACAACTAGATCCGATTAGCGCATCACGCTGTCGAGGAGCAACCGTGAAGGAAGGAATTCCAGGCTCTTTTATCAGGTAGAACCTCTTCGCGTGTGAACTTTGCTTGAGATTGTCGGCTGTTTGTTGTTATATATTGCCTTATACTTGCTCTGACCTTTGCTATTATGATGGAGTGAACGTGTTTCGATAATCCAGGATATATGTTCCAAACTATATTAAACGTATGTATGTGCCGCACTATGCGTACATTCTTTTAACCGCTGCACGTTGCAATATGACGTGCTGGAAGAGTGTTCCTGACAGCGATTGATCATTTTTGAGCTGCATGGCTGTCCTCTGGTGCTGAAAGTGTCCGAAGATTAAACTGCCAAAACACAATGACTCAAAACCACTCCTTCTCCTATCCAGTTCCTCAGGAGCAACCGAACAATTCTTCTGGTCCCCTTTTCCGATGAAGCGACACCGGGCGTACCACGAGTTCTTCTGCCTTAACTCAAGTTTAATAAAGGTTTCAGAGTTCAATATTACACGCAGGGTATACTTTCTGAGGCCAGACGACGTAAGTGTGTAATATTTATTATAAAAATTATTTTTCGTCATCATTTTTTATCGTCTCAAATCCTTCTTGCACTGTTTGAGATCGTGCAGTTTCTAGAAATTTCCTAACAGAATAAGGCAGAGACATGAAAAGTAAAACTGTTTGACTCGCGTATCTTTAGTGTGAAATGCTCCACACTTCTCGACTTTCATAGTTTTTATCTCAAGTGGTACAGTTACCGGGCGAGCCAAATATTTTGTTCCCTTTTGTGACTTAACTATTTGGATTTGTTCATTTCCTTAACAGAAACTACATAATTTTTGCTACATATAGTTTTTTTACGCTATGAACCCAGACTTATCATTTCTGGTAATTTATAACTATGCTTTTCGATATCCTTCCCTTATTATGAGGCTTTCAAAGCATACTTCACGGATGGCATACGATATATTCATAAATATATGGTAGACGCCTGTGTCGAAAATGGCAGTGCCATAAAAAGTGAGGAAAAATTACGTTGAAAAAGTTAACGTAGGAAAAACCCAAATCGAATATGCTTCCGAAAATCAAATATTAGCAGGCAAGTCACTTAAAATCATAAAACAAAATATATTTCGCTGTGCCTGAGCCTACTACCACATTTTCAAATCCAAGTCCTCTAATTTCGCACGTTTCTTTGAATGGCATAGGCCATTATAGATTACTCTCGTGTTTCGCTCCGCTTAGAAGTTTCGTTCGCCAAAAGTTCATCTTAGATTAAGAAAAACTTTGATTTTTTATCACCTACAAATCACAAACGTGAAGCTGGGAGGTCGTCAACTGTTAGTTATCGGATTAAGTTCATATTTTCGTGCTGGGAGTAAATATATATTTGATGAAGGAAAAACTATTGTTTTGAACTAACAGCAAGGCGTCCGTTATTTGACCTGCACCTTTAACCATAGTATGTTTCAATTTTCTGTCCTCTTTGCCAAAGCTCGAAATTAATTTTTCAAACAAGAGCTTTTACTGCTTGCCAAAAGGGTCAGTTTATAAAAAACCAGAAAGCGCAGTCTCTCTACTACGTAGGCGCAGGAACGTTGCAAAGCTGATTCTCAACTTGAGAAGGTTTAAGCTGTATTACGTTTGTAATTTGAAGTTCCATTTCTATTTTTGGATGGCCGGATGCCAATAAAAGATGCAGCAACCAGGTGTACTGTTGGTGAGAAAATTTTGCCCTCAAATTTTGTATCGGTCCTGAGCAGAGAATTTTTGGTATTGCGAGATCATTCTTATATTCAGGACCTTTTTTAGGCTACTACGAATCACTGACTGTCGTGAAAACTTGATTATGCTAGTTTTTCCCATCCGTGTGCGCAGAATCATCAAAATATTGGGAAATGTGATGAACACGAAAATTTTATATTGAAAGACTATAACTGTTGGAAACCTCGTTAAGGAAGAGCTGTTAATGTTTTCGTGTAAATTTCGTTTTGATTGGTTGGAATAGCTCGGTTGCGGCAAACACTTCTCCGGGTTCGAACAGTCTGTGCACCTGTCTAGCACTGTGCGTCAGTTCTAGTGCTACAGCTGCCGATCTTCTTTTCAGGTTTCCTATCTTTTTGAAACCTTTTTCCCCAGTGATCAATGCACAAAATGCAGATTCCGAATTCATATTTCATGAACTGTCTAAAAAGCAAGATGTGTTGTTTAAATACCGACCGAACGTGAGTGAAGTTGATGCAACGCGTACAGACCATCAGTCGACCAGAGAGTTAGCTGCTAACTGGTTCTGGAAAACGGAGCGCGGGAGTATTGTGGCCCTATACACACGCGTTAACAAAGCACAGATGTTTCTTAGCTTAGAGCATCAAGCACATGCACAGCTTGAACATAGTCGGCTGAAACGTATCATAGGTGTATTGCGCAATAAGTTATTTTTGCAGTAAGTGCACTACCATGTTTTAGGAGCATAGCGAAAATCAAAGTGTACTTGGTAAGCGCGGACACACTAGAAAGGGACACGCCAGCGCAGTCGTTTGCGGAAAAATCGTGTAAAATTTATTCAAAACGACTGGTAGAAGCGGTAAAGGCACTGTGGAAGCTGTTTTCAAAATCGCTATTTCTCTTTCAGGAAAACACTGAAGAATCGAAACCAATGTGCGTACAGTAGCCTCTATAACGTATTGCAGTACTGCCGTATGTAATATATTGGTAACGGATAATTATTCCTGCATTACCTCTCCCAAGCACTGTAAGCTGAGTACACGGGACGTTTTCACAGTCATTAATTATGAAATTAGGCCTCTGAAACCTAGAATAAATTTGGAAAACTTGCGGTTGACGCTGTTACGGCATTGGATGTGAGCGAGCTCAGTTGCATGTCACTAAAACTAGTGTCTATTTCTAACCAAATGCACTGCCACGAATGTTAGGTGTTTCAGATGGAACCTCGGTTGCGATGTACTCATTACTGGAGATTTGTAAGCCCTGAACTCATAATTAATGCTGAACATTACCATCCTGCAAGAAACACGAATGCAAATGTGATTAAATGCCAGCACTTTTGTGGGTGTTTCTTTATGCTTTCGCTTCAGTACCATCTTTTATAAATAAAGAAATATGAACACGTTTCGCATCAAACAATCTTAAGACCGTTGAAGGTAAAAAAGGAGCAAAATTATCTTATCAATGATGCATAGCAAATATGTGCATATTTCAATCAGCTAATAGAACATTCAGTCCGTGAATTAAAGTATTTTGCCGTACGTGACAATACAGAAGGAGACCTCATAGGTCATGACTGCACTGGGATCCTCTGGTGCTGCGAAAGTCACGCATCTCTAGCTAATGAGTGCTGTGAGTGGTTTAAAAAAACTGGCAGTCATGCATGCAAATAGTGATTGATATATAAAAGAAGTTAGATAATAATAAATCTGGTAACGCAGATCTCTATGCAAATCAAATGATAGAAATCAAAATCAAGCACCACATCTGTAGCACAATAATGGCAGTTGAAATAATAACTACACCTGATGTAAAACATATTGGTGTGTTCAGGTAAGGGCCGTAGTCGATGTCCGATGACCATTTTTAGTTTTCAATAAAATTCTTGTCTGTGATGGGCTCATGTGTCCGCACTAAGGAATCGTACTTAGTTTTGCAAGAAACACTGTAGTTACTTTTTTAAACAAAATCGGTTTCATGGGAGGTAGGAAGCACCAAATTCACGAAGTGGCTGGTTTGGTTCTTCGCTGAAGAATAAAATTTCGTGTTCAATAAGTATTCGATCACTAATTTCATGCAAACTTTTATTTTGGAAGCACTGCAAACTTATGTTTTACAGCTATAATTTCTCATTAAAATTTTGCAACTAATTTTGGAAAAAGGAAGGCACTCCGACAGGGTTAGTTTCTAGCGCAATAATGACTCTAGAAGGAGTAAGAACTTAAGCGAGAAATATTTTATGCTATTCACCTATCTTTCTTACTATTGTAGGAAAGAATTTTTACTTCCAGAACGGTCAGATGATTTTTAATTAGGTATTCGTGGGGAATTCAATAAATTAAAGAGGGGAACTTTGACAGAAATGTAAAAGAAACTCTCCCTTCGGTTTTATTAAATATTTTCTGAAATACCATTAATGTCTGGCATTTCTATACAGAGAAAAATTGTTGAAATATTGTTTTAAGAATATTGTTTTAAGATATCAAGTCAGAAAAAGAATGTTTTGTTTAGGGTTCATTGCTGAACATTTTCTGTTAAAAAGAGTAACGGTAATTAATTCTACTTAGAACTGAGTACATGTTGTTGCTTTTTAGTTCCAATATTGGCATGGACACGAAAAATGACTGGTAAGCAAAATTTTTTGTTAGCTCTGATTTAACTACGTTCAATGTGAATATGTCTCCTATTTCGCATGATTTCTCCGAATTTCGCTAATGCAAGCAATGAGAAAATTTCTGCCCTTAATAGCATATATGATGTAATTTTATTTCAAAGGAGCGGATTCTAAGAGAAGGCAAGCGTAGGAGTGGGTAGCAGAATGTAAGGTGGTCGAATGAGATTAAGAAGGTTGGTGGGGGGATGGTAAACAACATGTATAAAATGTTGTTAACCGGCCGCTGCCTATAATTTCTGCACATCCCTGCTTCCCCGTTTCAACAAGTCCGTCCGTCGTTGTGTTTTGTAGATTTACTGATACGCTCCGCACCTGCCTTTCAGTTGCGGCTTCTGTTGTACAGTACTTTTTTGTGAATTCTGAACGTGCTTTCTGAGATATAAGGATGTAATAAAGATTTTGATAGAATGATGTACTACCTAAATACTTACCTGTTGTAATGAAAATTTTTTTATGTAATTTTTATGTGGTTTTTTTATGTATGGAACGGCTCCTTTTTTAGTTCTAGTGTTGCTCAAGTACCACGCCACCGAATTTCATTTTCGCCTCTGTCCTTTGCAAAGTGTTTTCTGAATTTCCTAGAAAAAGGCAGCTTAGCTGTTATACGTGTTAATTAGAAATATCAAGGTGTCATATTCGTTGGCGAGGCGCTCTAGGAATATCTACAACTAAAATTATTGTGCGCTTAACAGATTATTACTTAACAGCGTGCAAAAATTTGAGATCCGTTTGCAGACGTAGTCTGCGCTGTTTACCGTTTTTGTTTGGAAATTGTTCTTTTAGAAAAGTAGGACACTTTGAATAAAGAAACCTAGCATGAAATCTAGGTAGCATGAAATCTGCATATAGCAATTCACTTCAAATACAAAAATGGGGAGGACACATCCAAGGGAGAAGCCGCCGCGGTGGCTCAGTGGTTATGGTCCTCGGCTGCTCACTCGAAAGACCCCGGTTCGATCCCGGCCGCAGCAGTTTAATTTCAATGGAGGCAATATTCTAGAGGCCCGAGTACTGAGCGGTGTCAATGCATGTTAAAAAACCCTACGTGGTCTAAATTTCCGGAGCCCTTCACTACCGCGTCCCTCATAGCCTGAATTGCTTTGGTACATTAAACCCTCATAAACCAAGCATCCAAGGAAGAAACACGTAGTGAACGTGGTGGGTTCATTTGGGTACCGTGATGTTCTGTCTTTGCTATTCCAGTAAAAATTTAAAAACAAGTCTGGAAGTCCACAATCTTCACGCACGTTTATTGGTCTCCCTGCATCCGTATAAAGAACAAGGAAGAGAAAGGCGTGTGAGTAATACACATTTTGAAATAAAATCTATGAGGGCGCTTAAGTAGCCCTAAAATTGCAACGCGTTAGAACAAATTTGACATTCAATTATTGATTTAAATATTTCTGAATTTACCTTCTCTGGACAGTGGCGTGTGAATAATTCCAATTTACCTTGTGATTTCATATCGGTCTCGAATAATCAGCACATTTCATGGCACCTGGCGGCTCTCTTTAGCTCCTGACATGAACTGTAACACTCTCTGTTGCTATACAAATACGCGGTTGCAGAAAACCCAGTTGGGAGGTTTTGATGACACGAACACACGTGACTTCTCTCAACCAATCATTTTTTTTAATCGCCAAGTACCTGTCACATTGAGCAGGTTGTATAAAGTCAGAGGGACGGGCTCGCAACAATGACAGTGGAAAAGTTTCGCTCACGTCACAACGTCTCGTAACAATCAGGAAGTTTCATGACATCGAATTGTGGATTTTCCTTCTGGTATGAGCTCTAATCTTAGGTCATTTTCAGGTACGTTATGTTCTGCGCACTTGGTAACGCTTTACCTAGAGTTGTGGGAAAAAGACAGGGAAAAGTTCATCCTGTCATCACCATCATCAGCCTGACTGCGCCCGCGTCAGAAGAGACGCCTCTCACATATCTCTGCAATTAACCCCTTCCTGTCATCAGTCTTCTAGCCTTTGGTAAATCACGCCCTCCCTGTGTTCGGGTACAGCATGTCCACTAAAAAGGAAAAACTCCCCGTAACCTCATCACGAGAAAGTATAGTTGCTGCTCTAACATTAATTCATTCCCACCTCTCTCTCAGGCACCTGTTTGGTTTAAATATCGCAGTCTTTAAAAACCGCAACCACGTTACTTTGGTTTTACTTGGCAAAGAGAACAGTTTTGAGTGAAACTTTCACCTCCATTGTCTTCAGGACTGTGCGACACAGGATACTGCGTATATCATATATCGAGAAATGGAGGCATTCTTGCCGTAATGATAGAAGCGGAAATCTTGATGAATTCTTTGCAAAAGCAGCTGGTAATACAATTACCCTTCGTTTTATATCTAACGATTGTTATGAAAATAGCAAAAATTTATTAGAAACTGTTTTCAGGCCACGAATAAAGCTCAATGCAGGGATTTTAGTTCTGTCCTAAACAATAAGGACATGTTTAAACAGATATCAATCACATTCTTGACTGGTTAGAAGTAATTTACATAATTAATTAGATGCTTGAGTGCACTAGCTATCATAAGAATCTTACTCTACACGTGCTTTCCACAGTTAAATTACGCAAACTTCTCCAAATCATCTCGTCCCAATATGAGAGTAGAAATTTTGGTTACCATGAAGGTGTGGGCTATACTTTTAGTGGATGTGGTAGTTGTGTCTCATGGCACTACCAGAAGTAAATCATTGTTCTTTAATATTACTGTCACTAAACAAATATTGTAAGCTGTCTATCACGACTAGAAAAAGTTAAGTGACGTGATATTTCTGAAATACACGATGTAAGTTTGTTTGATGGCTGAAACATGGCACCCTGACAACTTTGGAAATTTACTCTTGCCTAGTGTTATCACGGCATCGAAGCAGAATTTAAAAAAAAGTGGCGCCTTGTTTCGGCACACGTAAATCAAACGACCCAGCCTCGGCTCAGTTGCCGAAAGGCAAAGCCACTAAACCACAGCTTTCTGTTTTCATGTTTTCCATTTGTCGTAAACTCTGCCCTATCGGCTCGGTTTTTAGAGCTGTTGACGAAAGCGATTTTGTAATTTTTGCCAGAAAACACAGACAGTTGTCAAGCAATAATACAACCGCAAATGTCGTATTATTTTGTGCCTCTGTCTTGTTTGTGAGCATTTTTAATGTCACGAGCAAAACTCCCCGTGTTCTATTAAGCTGATTTTGTGAGAAATTCTAATGTTTCGCAAGTGGTTTCGAGAAAAGAGTCGAACGCACAAGAAAAATGACTCTTCAAAGTGCGTCGCTGTACGTTAACGCCAGTGGTGACATTATTGTGTTTCTGGGACTGGTGTTTTCATTTCATTTTTATATGACAAGCACACATGGTATGCATGCGGAAGTATTTGGAAAGTGTCACAGTCGCACTGCAAATAGGAAAAAATTTGAAGGAGGAAATTTTGCACTACCTTTAGGGTATAAAGTGACAACGTTAATGGGTTAATTAATGCCAATATATGCGGAATTCGTCATTATCGACTTAATATTCAAAGATCCCTCGGAATAGCTACCCCTCCTGGCGCAATGGCGCAGCAGTTGAGCGGTGCCCAAGTGCACGGCGATGAAAGATTCTGGCGCGCGTGCAGCTTTTGCCGCCCAGGTTGCTCTTCGCGAGTGACCATCATTCATTTAGGTGACACCTGTCATTGTGGTCACTCGGCTCACAATCCGGTCTGCTATGCTGGGATGATGCCACAAGGTCACGTGACCTATGTGGCCCACCTGGCTGCTTGTATAGCGATTTTTCGCTCATAATGCTGAGGACGCTGACGACGCCGACGCCGGTGAATACGCAGATAATGGATTTTAAGCACAACAAGACCTGTAGCGCTATCGCGTTAATATGTCACACAGGTGTGTGCATCATTTCAGGTTCATTGAGAAGATTTTAAAAAAAAACTTGCCACTGTCAAAGCCTGTAAATTTTGACCCATAGCAGCCGGCCGAGGAAACACCAAATTTCTTTTTTGTGTGAATAAAGTACACTGCATTGGGGAAACCTTTCGCCCTCTACATAGTCTAAATTTGGGCTTTTTTAATAGAAATAGTCTTAATTTCCTGTACTTGAATTATGAGTCTGTCGCTAGCTTGTTAGAAAAATCAACCGTAGTCTTTATTTTCCCCTTCAGAGCAGACATGAAGGTCGCAGAAATTTACATCAACTCCCTATTCGGCGGAGCTGCCGTTTAGCAAACGTCTTACATTTCGTTTCCTGGTTTGGCGGCATTTTCTGACATTTGTCTTTGCTGAACTCTCGACACCTCTCGACAGCTGCTTTTCAAAACAAGGACGCAAAGACTATGTTAGGAGAGCCAGAAACGAATTACAAATAAAGTCATGCAGCACGTGCACGCGTAGAATAAAGGCACAGCACAGAGATGATTTCTACACACTGACCTTTTCCTTGCGCACTTAGACTTTCTGCGCGAGAGGGCCCCTTTGACATCGCTGAGCAAAAACTGGATTGCTCTCTAAATCGAAGCTGCATTTAAGATTACCGCTGTTGCAGGATGCAAGCTATGTCGGGCCGTGCTATCTACCCTCTTACTTACTAAAGAACAGCAGGAACGCCAATAAAGTGCTGGGAATAAATTCTCCAATATGAGTTCTTAGAGTAGCTTCGTTAGGATGCCATCCTTATTTTTTTGTAAAACTAACGTAAGCCTCGCATTTCATCTGTCCTAAACAACGCGTGCACGGGGCTGGGCTTTGCATACGTGAAAGCTTCATGTCAAACGCACTGCTTCAGTAGTCAAATGGTTCCTTGTAACCTGCCTAATGCGGTACATAAGCGCCCAGTGGACGGAGCAGCAGACTATATTAGTTAAAGGCCCTTCCATATGTGCTACTGTTTTGCCTCACGTTGTTTTGGAACATTTTTTGGTTCTGAATCTTATAAACCAAATTTTTAGAAGACAGGTCATTGCTTCCTCTTCAATTCTGTCACAGGACTTGATCACACTGTATTGCTCAACCTCATGAAATTATGCACTTAAGTGTATCACATTGTGTAGGCTTGGTGCTTTGCCATAGTGTGTTTCTTTTCTGCACAATATTCAGCTGCTGCACCGTCATTCTTCCAAGATGCGTACACATGGTCTTTTTAAACCAGAACGGTTGAAGGCTGAACAGGCGTCTACAGCAAATGTGACTAATTCAGCGGAGCCCATCTATAACCGCGCAATCCAAGAACATGTAGTTATGTGCGGGCAGTACTTTTCTTTCAACGTAATAATTGAATACCGGCCTACAATTCAAGCAATTGACGCCAAATCACATAATCGTAGAATAGAGAAAGGACTGCGCCTGTTGCGCACGTTTGAGAATATTCGCTATGAAATGATGATCGTGACTAATAGCTAAAGGTGAGAAGCGCAGCTGCAGTTACAACTCACGGAGTTAAAGCGAGTTCGTTCGAAATACTGCGCAGCGGTTTTTGTCACAGGCGCAACATCGTGGCAGCATGTAATCCGTAAAACGGCCGTGGGATATCTATGAAAAAAGTCTTATAGTGATAAAATTTCACAATCTAGTTCGACGTCTATGTAGAAAATAGGTGCGATATAGATGAATCCCGGCTTCTGGGGTGAAGTATCAAGGCAGAAATATCTAGTCGTACCATAACCCTCCCGCATTACTCCATGAAAGCAAAATCAAACTTAAGCTTCGAAAAATTTACAGCATTGTAAACATGGTCCCGACATAACTTTTATGGTTGAGTGAAAACGGAAGGTAATGACAAAAATAAGATGAACTGTAATCAGGAATGAGAACAGAGACCTAATTAAAGGTTGAATTTACTTAGCCGCTTTTTCAATTGTGCTGTAAGAATTCGATATTACTAGGCAAATGTTCTAGACCCCGCCGCTTTGATGTAGCCAATGAGAACAGTGATTTCTTCTTAGCCGAAAGCAGACATCATTGTAAAGACGACGGTCTAGAAGCGAACAAAACTGCGTTGTCAGAAAGACGCGATCAGTATCTAAGATTTTGAGAAAAGATGTACGTTCCTGATAAGAAGTAGGCTGGGAAGCTAGTGACAGATAATCCCACTGAGGTGTCGCACATGTGCTCTCAGGTATTCAACCGATATTTAGGTAGCGATGGTGTGGAATAGATTCTACGAACTCTTACCGTCTTGCAGCCAAATTTCTTACAATCCTAAAAACGCCTGAACTCCTTGTGCTTGAAGCATGTTGAATGTATATGTGTTTTTATTTCCAATTTTTGGAACAAAGAGAGCCTCTACCGCAGGAAGCTCTTTAACCATGCGCTCTACAGCTGGCGCATCGACGGACTGACGCAAACGATGGCGTTTACCGTTGATAAGAGACAATAATAAGAGCAATGACAGTGATCTGTTTTCATACAGAAGTACACAGCTTTTCGAGAAATTTCAGTCAATGATAACTTGAAGAAAGTGAAGTGTTTTATTGAACAAATTTCTTTGCGACTTATATGAGGGCACGAAGCGAAAGTCTCCGGCATGTAATAACACAAAGCAATTGAAAATAACATGTTCGGGGTGTGGCCCGATCCCGTCGTCTTGAAAGCTCTCTCCGCAGAGCAAAATTTCGTCACCCTGGTGCAGTACTTGGCCACTAATTCATATAAGAACGCAACAATTGACATCCGCCCCTCCGTCCCCAGCTTCTGTGGATGAATTGAGCAAAGCAGCGGTGCGACGTGTGAGGCAGGGTACAGAGCAAATAATCTCTGGCGCAGGAGAGGCCGTCATTGAAAACTGAATTGCCAATCTTAACGCCGTAGTCTTACCCATTCATAAGAAGTCATATGGATAGTGAGGTGTGGATCGGAGATGAACCAACCAACGAGCAAGTATTGGGCAGGCATATATTATGCTATAATGGTTTAGTTGAGTGAAGAGAAGTTTGGTTTTGATTTTGGTGTTCAACGTGTAAAACGACTGACGGAATGAGGAAACGCGTAGCCGAGCTTTCCGGATAATTCTGAAAATCTGCAGTCCCTAACGTCCAGGAAAATCGCACAGTACATCGGCCTCTAGCTATTCCCCTCAATCGAAACGCAACCGGGACATCCGGCTTCGGGCGCGCGTCTCTTGGGCTAGCCGCCCAGCACCAGAATCTCTGAGTCAGCGCGCTGACTCAAGAGAAGTTCAAGTGGAATTCCTGATGCATATGGATATAGCTGGAAATACAGGAATTCTAGAGGACTAACAAGAGCATGTCATTGAGTAAAAACGCTGAATGGGAAGACAAAATTAATGATACCAAAACGCTCCAACCCACAAATTCTGGACAAAATTAATTTTGAAAGAGAATACATTTGTAAGCACAATTTGTTCAAATATAATGTAAGATTTCCTTATAACAACAAACATACCTGGAGGTCGCCCGACGGCAGTATTGAGTTTTTTCTATTAACGTTTTTGCTAACGTCCAAAGCGTTCCCATTGGTTTTCTATGGGAGTCTTAACTGTCCGACGCGACCGATGACAATTCTTTAAAAACAAAGCTTTAACTACATATCACAAGAGTGTACTATTACCTTCAATATTACTGCAAAATATCTTATAAATTTTCAATTTCCAATATTTTTGTCTGAAATTGCTGAACATGCTATCAAGAACTTGCATCTAGTTCGAGTGCAGTAATAACACCAAACATTGTCTTGATGTGCGATTTCGAGGCCAGGGAGGCTGATGACCTTGCATTCGGATGCTGCGGCACAGGTTCCAAAGCTAGCATGGAGTTATTAGTAGAACTCGCAGAAAGAATTACTTAAAGAATAATATACCTACGTCCGAGAACGGATCAACTGAAATGGACATCGAAGAGCAGGAGCGACGAAGCTATGTGCGGATTAGACGATATATTGTGCGCGCACTAGCGCAGGTGTGGAAGACATCTTTAAGAGGACATGTATATAGGTGGACTAATTAACGATTACTGTGAACAATGATTTTCCGTCATAACCAAGAACTAAAACCTCAATCTTCAGGATAGCAATGATAACCCTATATATGTCAAAGGGCAAAGATATTATCACAGAAAACTGGGAGCATATTAGGTATGTAGTACTCTGCTAAGCTCTGCCAGAAGACGAAAGCCCTGGTTAAGAAAAGTCCAAGTGTGAAAGTCTAACGCTATAGAGCAGCAAGGGACCTCTAAAAAGAAAGACAGAATTTTATCAGATTTCGATGGTATGTGAAGGAATTGGGACGCTAAGAAGTGAGCTTAGTGCATCAATTGGACTTCTCTTCGGTAGCAAAAGAGTAATTAAAGAATGCCTTACTTGCACAGATTGAGAAAGCGCTGGTTGAGGATCAGGTAGCGGCAGATTTGTTGAAGGGTGGTGTGCACATTGCGCTAGAGAACCTTGCACTCTCTATACCCATTGCCTCACGATCAATACAGCAACAAAATTTAGGAAAACGCTAGTATTACTTTAGTCTAAAAGAAATTGGACGTTAAGATTTTGAGACACTACAGACTGAACAGGTATTGTCTGTTAGTTACAACGTCAACCTTGGTCCTATGTAAAAGAACCAGACTGCCTTTTATAAAGGCTACTGATTACTATGACAGATTAATGCCACCGATCAGGTGGTAGAGAAATAAGTGTAGTACAAACTGTCTCGATATGTGGCATACTAATATTATGTGAAGCATCATATTTAGTGAAAGCAGCACAAGTGATAGAAGTATTGCGCCCCCAGGGAGTGCAAATGGTATACACAGATAAATTGTCAATACCAGTCGGGAAGCGGGTCAAGCAATAAGTAGACACCATCTGTCCAGTACTGTTCAATTCTTTTTTACAGGAGGGACTTAAGACCTGGATTTGGAACACTTGGGGATAAAAATTAATTTAGAATTGTTTAGTCATCCGTGAATGGCTAACAGTTCCTGGCTAAATAACTCAGGGTCCGAATATTAAAAGATGATTGATGTCTTCGACATGCAAAGTAAAAGTGTGCACTTAGGAATTATAATGTCCATTACTCCAGAAAGGGCTCAGCTATTTGTGATATACAGGTAAACTTTGGAACCTATTAGAGAAATAAATGCTTAGGACAGGTAAGGACTACGGATTCACACCATGAGAGGAAAACAGCTAAAAAATGCCTACGAGGTGGAGTGGATCCGCCATGTGTTGTCCTTTGATGAATAACAACTTTCAAATATTCCTCTAGAGGGAAGTACATGGCTGCTGCATCTTATCGATTCTAACCTATATAACAGAAATTTGAAGGCGGAAGAGAAGCGATGAACTTAACTGAGGGCAACGCACCCAGACGAGGGAAAGTTTACTTACATGTATAACATTTCGAGTTTGGAAAAGTGCAGTTGAAATTAGATAACATACGCAATATAATGACGCGATAATGGAGATGCAGATAAAGGAATGGGCATGGCAGGAACCAGTAATGCGAATGCAACGTAATCAATTGCCTTTATGCGCAGTGGCCTGGATACGACTGGAAGGCAGTGAGCAAAGGGTGGGTGAAAGTCCAGTGGGCGGATGAAAAATTGTTAGGTTGCTTAAGTCTGCTTGTGGGGAGGATTGTACAAGCATGTGTTAGAGAAAAAGAAAGGGTGCAGTAGCGCTCAAATCTCGACATCTCGGAGGAGATCTCAACCGCGCCTTAAAGCATGCAAGTAAGGGCGCGCATGTAATTGATCCGAACCACCGTCGCAAGCTATCCTCCAACTTGACTAAAACATGTAAGCTATAGGCAAACAGAATGCTATGACAACACACGGAATGATGTTCGAGGAACGTTGCTCACAATTTTAGTGAATATATTTGACTATACTGCCACCACATTGATGTCAATCAGCAAATGACATCGCTGGGATTCCGTCTACACCTATGATACAAGTTGCTGAAACCGGCGTTGTCGCTTCGGTGGACTAGGCTTTGTGCCCGCGCGTCTTTTTCCTTTATCTCTCCTGTCTGCACCTCCAGCGATTGTGACTCAGCTCGGCTGTGACCTCGTAATATATTCAATGTTGCGTGGTTCTGTCATGTCATGTGGCGCGGAGGCGGCCTGAGTTGGATTTTCATTTAGACCCTAATTTTACTTTTATTATAATCTGTCACGAAGTCATATGACCGACGGCGTTAAATACAAAGTGACGTCACAGAGGCCAACTTCCGGCGTCATTGTGGCCTTCTGATGTTTTCGCATTAATAAGACGTCTCAGGGAATATGTATCCGCGGCTCGCAAAGAGCAGTTAGCTGTTGGTATACGTGAGGCCGTATTTCTTCAGTGTATTCAATTAGGCTGATTGCGATGATGATGATGAGCTTGGCTTGGAAACTTAGTGTGGCATTAAGTCGACAAGGCCCACGTCTGCAATGTCAGCGTTCGGCTCTGCATTTCAACGGTGTCGGCTCGAACAGAAGTGTGATATGAAGACGATCGTCTGTGTCCAGGTGACGAAGAGAGACAACTTCCATATTAAGCGAAGCCATCAAGCCAAGCAAGCGTTTTGCAACCTTAGTAGGCTCTAAACCGCTCAAAATAGGGGGATTGGTAAAATTGTGATATTTGCTTTTGACACGAATGAACAACGGCATGCTCAGATGGTTCAAGTATTTTACACTTACCGCAAGTTTCATTGTCGAAAATGTTCTAAATTTCACACGAATTTCATCAAAAATCTGGAAAAATATCATGAACCATTCGCTGACGCTCCTTGTTCGAATGGTGAGTATGCAAGGACCAACTTCTCAAGGAGTAACGATCGTAGCCGTTCTGTGCCTCATCGTGGTATATGCAAGTGTAATTTATTACGCTTTAGGGGTTAAAACAGGCTGCTGGACGTCCAATCCGAGCAACCGTGCACTGTCACCTGCATTTCTTAAGCAAGAAAAGAGCATGTTGAGCGCCTTTCCTAAGGCTTGCAATTGCAGAATGCCTCAGTTCACCAGGTGCCGCAATGATAACCTTCGTTAATAATGCGTGTGGCGTCTATCTTCTCACCTGAGAAGGAAATATCTACTTTCGATACTCTAGAGCATGTAACATCGCTGCGAGTCCAGGGATTCCAGGTGAAGAAATTCGGTCTGCCACCGTATCACCGCAGTCTCCGCGTGCAAAGACATCACCGCGGCTTTGGTGAAATGTCAAAGAAGCGATTTAAAAGAACTGTTAAAGATATGTACAAACGCAAAAAACAGCGATCAAGATTTCTCGAAAAATTATTCAAGAAAATTTTATCATTGTTCTCTGCACTCTAAATTACAGCATTGTTTTTTCTTTATGCTAGTTCTACCCTGCGGTTGAATTAAACGTCCAACATTAACTATTTGGACACTGCGTTGAACATACGAGTAACATTTTTTTATTGCTTCCTCATTTATTTCTTACTGGCTTGTGGAAAAGCTTTCTTTTGCTTTTGTCTATGAAAAGGTTTTATTTTTAAGAAATACTTATCAGAGCATCGCAAACATTTTACACAGGTGACTGTTGCAAGCAATCTAGATAAGGCGCTCATTTTGAAATATCTAGCTGTGGTCTTTATCTTGAGTCTCTATTCCCGAAAACCAGCGGATGCTGCTTGTTACATGGCGATAAATTAAAGCAATGTCAATGTCAAGCGCAAATAAAACCATCTAATAAAGCCTATGTATAAGTCATTAAGACATTGAAGATTTATGCCTGCCGCATCCCCACAGAAAGGCTTCTGGGAAGAAAACGCAATAGTAGACGTGTCAGCTAGCTGTGTGCTTTCAACAGAAGGCAATGTTTTAATAAACAATAAATAACTTCATTTATGCGACCAGAAGAAGATAATTACGCACCCTCACACAACTGAGCTGAAGAGAGAGTCACGATAGGCATGAAGGCTGAAATTTCCACTTTAATTTGTGCTGCACTTGTACCATCCTACTACAAGAATTGCATGAGTTGTGATTTGCTGTGCCGGGTTTTGTTCACATGTATACAATCCAACCGATGTCAGTGGGCCCCCCGTTATGCACTGATTTCATCGGCCTTTTTGTTCGTCTCGTTCTCCCAGACACCCTGCCTTCCATAGGAGAAGCTTCCGCCAAGCATGAGTATAGCATGCCAATGTGAAGATTTGGCTGGACTGAATGCTGCACACATCTTAGCATAAGCTGTTTGGCACTTCACAACTCACGCCGGCTACTTGCTATGGTGAAGACCTATAGGGATTCGGGTCTCACATTGGGTCTCACAAGACCTGTCACTTGAGGAGGTCTTGGAATATGAACTAAAATACATGTCTGTCAAGTTAGGAAGTTCTGATGAACTAGAAACTGCACCTGGTAGCGTTTTTATTAGATATCGCAGGGACGTTTGATCTTCTCCGCAATTCTCTTTTCTTTATTGTTGGTTAAATATTTGGTAGCGGATTACTACATTTACCAGAATAGTCTCCGCACATCTGCTTGCTTATGGATGTCCTTAACACCTGTGTGCATCTTTTCCTAGCTAAACTCAGCTTGTCGGTTGTTGTAACCGTGCTTTGATGTTTACTTACTACAGTAGACTGTGAGCTTTCTTGGAAGCTTGGAAGTTAGCATAGTGCGCTTTACACTGGCTACGTGGACAGCGTAGTCACATGAAGGATGGCACCCGATGGGCAGGATCAGGGGAAGAATGATTACGCGTGTATCAGTAACATTCTCTGTAATAGCTCCCACTGAAAATTTCCTGAGTGCTTTGTCGTGCCACAGCACATTCCATAACTCAGCGAAGTGAAACCAATTCGGAGTCTATTACGACGGCGCTTCATAGCCTGATGATACATTTGATGCCTCGTTCATTCCTTTCCTTGCAGCTAGGAGGAAACATATACAGAGAACGATGCAGTTGCTGAACATTTTATATCTTCATGTGAAGGTTTAGGGAAAAACACTGCTGAAGGAAGTAAATCGGGTATATGAAGATATACCTTGGTTGACAAAAACCGCCATACGAGTGTTTTCCTGGCATACCACCTTAATACAGGAGGCTTATTCAGTTATAAGTTCAGGAGATAATCAGAATTTAAATTATCATCCAGGGCATTCACACAAGCCCGAGTAACTTGGCGATATGCTGGTAATCTGGGAAGCGCCGAAAATAAAAATGTTACGTGCGACGAGCATGCGAAATCTCGTGCATAAAGATTTTTTTTTTTTGGCTGTGAATGCCTTTGCTCCCAGCCTTTTCCTTTCGCTGCTCAGCGTCGTACTGTTTCAGGTTGCTTACTAGGCTGTCTCAATTCTAAAAGGAAACGTAATCCATTCATGTAAAAAGTGCTATGACGCATTCCTTGTCGGGAGTGCCTTTCAAACAGCATCCCAACAAGATGCACACAAGAGTGCCCATGAAGAGTGTCCAAGGATGGCCAAAATTGTTGGAGTAAAAAAAATTTTGAAAAATAGTTTTGAGGAACAAAATGATGCATGAAATATTTCAATTTTTGGTAGATACTTGAACTGTGTAGTGAGGGTTCTGAGCAATGAGCAAATGTAAGAAAGAAGAGAGATGGTCGAAAGCATGAAAGAAAACAATGCAATTTTTTCGTGCATTTGCGAAGAATGGCCGCTATTCCCACCTTAAGCAAAACTCTAAACCTCTAGTTCGTCCTTTGTTCCTAAGTTCAAGGTTAGATGCTTCAAAGCCACCAGTTCTGAGTATATTCAGGCAGCCACCACGAGCTGCATTATTTTTTTTCTATACGCAGCAGATTACCACGACAAACCCATACAATATGATGTTACAAAATTCTCTCTTATGTATTGCAGACAGTGTAATGATTGAAAACCGGAGATCTGGTAGCACACTGCGCGTCAGATATCTCGTTACGGAGCAATCCATTGGGCAATAATTAAGCTCTACCGCATACTGTGCTAAATATGTTGGTGAAATCGCCTGTTTGCCTTCTTCGAGAAAGTTCAAAAGGCCATCAACCAGAAATATCCTGGTTGCAAATAAGGCAGACCAGTTAAAAGGGAACAAAAAACAGTAAATACATCAAGGAAGAATTTTATTCATCCCCTTTCCTTTGTAAGCAGCGACCAACGGTAAAGCTGCGTTTCAGAGCATCATGGAAACTTTTGCTCCTAGGTGAGCTCTTACATTTGAAAGAAGCCCGTAGTTTCCTGCTGTCGCAGTCTGTACACAGTGCTTGGAAGGTGTCTTCTTGTTTGCTCTATTTTAGCAACACCAACAAATTAAATTAGAAAAGTAAATTCAGCCGTGAACCGAAAGCCTTTGGTCGGGGGAACCTCAATAATAAAACACGGCATTTTCTTTAAGGCGCGTAGACTGTCTTTATAAGTGCACATCAACGATATCTGCATTTTCTCCCCAGGAGATATATGCTTGGTTTTGTGTTGGCACTTAAGTTTCCTTGTTCTTGTTTCAATAGTTGCTAGCAGTACGGTGGTAGACAAAATTCTGCTGGTAGCGGTTTCATAGAAAAGTAGTTTTTTGTCTTATCTCCAAGTCAGTCGAATGATTTCTTCCAGAAATTAAGACCCATATATGATATCTTGCTTGAAACCTTTTCATTAACGTGAGCCCATCTCCTGTAAACTTCTGTCCATCACTACACAATAGGTGTTGAATTGATATACTTTTGTAACTTCAGGACAGGGTATTGTAGTGGAACATTTTTTTCTTGTGTGTGCTATTGCAAAAAAACTATGTGACGCCTTCATGTAACGGTACGACAATGTCAAGTGTAGCGTTTTCTATCTTGTGGGATTGCAGCAGTCGCAATTTTTTGTCAATTTGAACGTTGTTCTGTGATATGCGTATTGCATTTGTAAAATACCATGTGAACTGCACAGGTTCAGAGGCCTCAAAAGACATGAACTGTCTTTAGTCTATGACACTTCAATAAGTTTTGAATATTATGTGCTGCAAAAGGCGAAGGAAATGTATTTGCCTTGAGTAGCATTAACAGTGGAGCATTTCTGCACCCAGGCGAGACCCGCGTACCAGCTTGAGTGTGCAAAAAATTCACTGATTCCAGAACTGGTTAATAAATATGCAGAGCACACCGCTCTTCAGAAGTCGCCCATGAGTGCACAAAATGAGTTCCCGGAAGATTAAAAAATTGCTATGATGTCATCATCTAGGAAGTGTCCGTGGACTGCCTCAAGAGCAGGAATAAAAAAAGTTGATTCAGCTTCGGTTGCCGTTAGTGGCAATAAAAAGCCCTTTCTGTACTCAGTCACTGTGTAGTAATCTATCTCCTGCATTAGTCTTTTAATATAGAATTTTTGTTTAGAAGACACTCATCGAATGTTTCGCTATCACCAATGGTAGCTTCCAAGAACGACTTAGGAACACACATGGTGACTTTTCTATCCTGCGGTATCTGAGCACTCTTAAAACCTACTGTCTGCGTTCTCTTCAGCAACAGCGAGACGTGACGGAGGAAATATGGTGTTCGTAATGTTATGAATTTGCGAAGCATATCATAAGCGGATCATCCATACAGCATGAAATTGTTCATCATACAAAACGTGGGATATGACGTTACCGATTGCAACGCTGTTTTGGCGAAACGGTTCATCTCATGGGCCATCTTGAGAAAACGAAGCAGCACAAAAAAACGGGGACGAAAAAGACACACATACGACAGGACGAATGCAGCATTCGTCCTGTCGTATGTGTGTCTTTTTTTGTCCCCGTTTTTTCGTGCTGCTTCGTTTTCTCAAGATGGATCATTACCAACTGGCCCAAACTTCGGTGCTTTTGCATCTCATGGGGAGACTCATTTAGCCTTTCGAGAAACCATGTGATGCGTTTGGGGATCGTCCGTTCCAGGAGGTTACTTACGCGACTTAGTAGCACAAATTGGCCAGAAAGATCCGTAGCCTTTCCGTAGCTAACCAGGTTTTATATCAGGGATAATGTTTGCCAGATTTTAACTTCTTGCATACCGCATGAGTTAACTTTTACATGGGCCACGAATGACCCTAGGCCACTGCGGGCTGTTTTGTTAGAAGACGGCTCAATAGCGCGCTTTTGCAATAAGATCTGTATGATAAATACAAGATTCGAAGACGATTTTGCAGTAGAAATATCCTAGAAAGAGTATTTGCATGCTCCCGGAGAACCAAGAAGTCTTGAATGTGGACCTTGCTTCGAGCATGTTTGCGCAATCAGCCGGACTGGCGACGACCTCTGTTTACTGATTTCTAAAAGGCACGATAGAGAATATATTAGCAGACATAAACCTTCTGTTACGGGAGCCAAAACTGCGAGGCTTCTCCGCAACATTTCATGAGATCCTGCTGTCGTTCCACGGCAGCAGTCGCCTGTATATTCCAACCAGCTCACCAAAGTCTGTGAAATGTTGCGCAATGGCTATTAGTTGGCAAACTCAAAGGTGTTTTTATACCATTGATCGCAAAAGCAGGTACCTAATGGTCCCTTCGCATAGGAGACATGATTCTAAGTAAGTTTAAATGTATTAGGTGACGACAGGTAATCGCGTCTGTAGATGTGATCCGGATAATTGCAGGTAAAGCAGCTGGCGCCGAAGAGCGTGAATTATAGGTAACTTGTAGAGGCACTTGAGCTATGCTGTGCATAAGTGAGTCATTGATTATGAATCCGCCCAGGCTAAGATTGTTCCCACTCGAATTTGGTTAGTTTTAACTACAGCCGTTTATGTTATTGCGTTGGAAAACATCTACGCTGGCCGCAAGATGGCTATTTTCATCGGCAAAAATTGATATTTTCATTTCAAAATCAGGAAGGCCACCTACAAAAAACATGAACTCTGCATTCGTTTCGTGTAGAAGTTTACGGCAGATATTCATATTATTTAGTGACAAAAAGCAGGTAATAATATTTGATATAGCATATCTTGGTATAATGCAAAGTTCTGATGATATTTGCCATATAAATAACTCAGAGGGCGATTTTCAAAGCATCAATTAAACTTACAAAGGCGAAGCAGAAGTGCGCGTCTAAAATCATCAAGAAAACTGATGTCTAGAAAGAGGAGAAAAGTTTATAATAATGTTGAAATAATTGAGATTCTAAACGGCAAAGTAAATTTGGCCAGGCAGTCACGACAAAAAGTGAGCGCCGCAAGGCACTGCGGAAACTAATGTGGACGATGGAGATTAAGAAGTTTGGCGGGCAGCTGGCCGCTGAAGGCACAGGCCTGGGTTAATTCCAGCGATCTGAGAGATGTATTCATCTTTCTGTGGACCTAGTTGATGAAGTTGAGTTACAACATTACCGGGTAACGAACGGTGAAATAAAAAAAAAATGAGATGGAATCGTTTGCATGCTTTTCCCCGTATATAATAGCAGCTTATAAGTATGGCTGCAGAAAAAAGGGTGTAGTGGTTCTATGCTTCCAGTAGTCATTACAAGACTAACCAATGGAGGCTAATCAAAAGGGTTCAAATAAATGGACAGAAATAAAGACAAATAGGACGAAAAATGGCAGTTTTAACGCTTAGAGAAAAGAGAGAGCGAACTTTGTCACTGAATAAAAGCGGAAAAATCATAATGCTATATTAAAGGCGAATTACTGAAATGTAGGGCCCGCATTGCATGAAGCATATGATCGATGCTCGAGTAGGGCGCCTTAGACCTTTCCGTGCGAAGTGAAGCAGTACATGTGGCGAGAGCCGCAAGAGTGTATGAGATCAAGATGGTTGCGCAGATGTGTTAACCATAGAATACATACGAAATGATTATTTGGAAGATATTAAGAGAGGCAATTTTCCTGCAGAGTAGGTAGTTAGATAAAAATAATACTGAGGTTGAATAGCGGCGCCATTACATAATGGAGGCCGTAGTCACTTTTTCCAGTGCACTATATCAGCGATGGCCGGCGGAATTCTAAAAGCTAATATTTTGATAAGTATTATGAAGGCTCTTTGTCGAAGCGTCTCTCATTTCTTATGCACTAAGGACATTTTTTTTTTCTTTCTCTCCGAAAGTAGTTGATCGCATGAGATCTGTACTAGAGCACCTACAGAAATTCTTACACCAGCAGTATTCAAACTCATGTTGTCGCCCCCACTACAATCCTTTGAAAGGCCCATATTTTTCAAGTGCCTCTAGCTCTACGTGCCGCCGTCTTGAGACGATATATATCATCACTAGCCATTTCGTCGTTTTTAGGAAGGTAGTCTACGGTTTCGGAGAGCTTTGCCTGAGAGGACATACGAAAACCGTCTAGGCGATTTATTTACTCTGCATCTATGTTCTACATTTTATCATCAATATTTCCCTTGAGCTAGCAGGAATATTTGATACATTTATTTATTGTCCCCCTCTTTATGAAGGGCAGTAAGAATTTGTTCCCAATTAAGAGGAGGTGTTCTTGAACGTTAATAACTATTTCACCGTCAGTCAAAGAGCCCATTGTCAAACATGGCAGGAACTCTGAGACGAAAAAGATACATCGACTGTTCATAACTAAATATAACAATGCTCAAAAATGCTGATCTGAAATCAAATATATTTTGCGACAAATTAGCACAGTATACAATATGTACCAGTGCGTTTTACCTCTTGTACGGTTGTAGTAAAATTTCGCTCACTGCAGTAATCAAAATTAGATGTGTGACCTAAAACAGTTTTTTGTGTGGCAATGATACATTTTCGAATATTTTTGAGTATAGCGTCGAGAAAATTTGAATTAAAATGAACTTTATATTGAAAGATACGTCATGAAAATATTGAAGCTAATTGTACTTTCTTCTGATATGTAGCAGAATTTGTCTTCTAAAGTGTTTCCATCGATCGCAACGAACAGTTAGGACTGCGATTGGAAACCAAAGGGGAATGCTTTTGACGACAGCAAAAACGCTAACAGAAAAAAAAACGCAAGACTGCAGCCGGGTCGTTTGCAGGTATATTGATTGTTATAGTGAAATCTTTCATTACATGAAAAATTGCGTCCATGAACGGTTTCCTACTCAAAAATGCATTTCTCTGGAATTCTTGCGTATGTCTTCTTCTAAACTATGTGAAGCGAATGGTAATCATTTGCCCTTAATTGTTCTTCTTCAAGTTTATAATAACACAAACAGGCGAGCATTTCCTAGATTTCTGCGTACAGTAGGCGCCTCGTATATCATCAGTGTTCCGATGTTGGTGCTGGAAAATTTAATTGCCCCCGAGTAATTAGCTGCGCACGGCGCATACCGGACGCTTAAATCTGTTTTTGGTATGATCAATCGAGTGCATATATCATTCCTTCTCCGATTCCCACAGCATCATAGTGGGACTGATAAGGGTTGCTTTTTCACCTCTGGGGTAGCAAAATCAAATGAACGAAAGAAGGATCATCTGTGTGCTACTGAGATTGTATCAGGCCGCTTTCAAACAAGAAAAAAAAGTTGGTATTAAGTATCGCAATAATGCAATACACACCCAAAACATCATGAAAAACTGTCATGCACAATATGAAAAATAGCAGTAAATAACTAGTTCTGGTGATAATTATGTGCATCACCAACCATGAAATATTCACTGAGAAAAATTTGAAATATCCACTGAGGAAAAAATTCGCTCCTCATTCACATGCTACCCAACGCCAAGAGAATAAGATGCATTTATACAATAAGACATTTTATGTGCTTTTCGATGGCATAGTAATAAGCTGGACACCTAAGGCCGCAGACTAAATGTAGGCAGGAGTGCCTTACTCATGATAAAATTTATAAATATGCGTAAAGAGAGGCTCTCAGTTTTCATCTTCATGAATACGCGCAATTTGTAATATGTGTAATGAACAAATAAATGAAAGCAACAAAGAAGGAAAGGAAGAAGGAAGGGAAGAAATAAAGTAAGAATCAAAGAAAGAAAGAGCGCGGGGGAAAGGCGTGGCTCCTAATGGTTTGATATGTGCTTTAAAGCAAACATTGTTTCTTAAGGAAAGCAATTGTATAAATTTTGTGTTCCAAACGCTGTGACATCTTCAACTTGATGCAAATAGGTGGGGCACCTGCTGCACCAATCAGGAGCTAAATCAGTCGTCAATGCATGGCCGTAATTTTGATTAGCATCGCATAAATTTGTCATGCCATATGTGCTCCTGGAGACTTCTACATGTGTATAAAAGAACGGCGCGTGAAAATTGTATTTCAGTTACGGAGTGGTGGCAAGAAAGCAGTTGACGAACAGGGCTTCATTTGTTATCACCGGTAAGGATATTATCAGTGGTCTCAAAACTTGAAATGCTGCTGCCATGTGTTCCAGTTATAAGCGAAATGGCCCATTGAGTGCCAGTAGACATGCCACGGGCAGACGGCGACGAGGAATTTTATTTGGTGCCAATACCAGTAAATATATTCTACGCGTTACAATATATTCCTGCGAAACCGACTTCGTTTCGTATCTTGCGCTCTCCTACTTAAAACATTGGTCAGTATTTTGATTTCTTTGTACGAAGGCTGTGAAAGACGCACAGTAAAACAGAAAATGTGCTTAGAAAAAAGAACAGGCCAGTCCGGAATATGTAATCGATATTTATATTAAAATTTAATTCACGTAGTCATAAAGCAAATAACATGCGGTTATGGTAAAATGGCCCACGATTGCTCTCAAGCTCGCGCTCTGAGTAGAGGCCTGAACACGAAGCTGTCAACCAGTCGACAGAATACCAATTTAAATGGGACAAATATATAGTATGTACACATAGAGAATGTAAATACAGAGTATGTAAGTTTCGAACAACTTGCTAGCCTGATGAAAGCAGTCATTCAGAGCTTAACGTTACCCGAAAAGAAGCGAGCTAAAATACTATTTCTCAAGTCTTGTGCGAATTCTTTAAGGAAAATGAATGAAACTTTGAGCTATCTCACAGCGGGGACTCGAAGCAAACACAGAATGCTTGTATGGCCAGGGAGAGGTATTCGAGAAAGAGACATACCTGCTGGCAGGTTCAGCTTTTTAATCATGTTTGTACATCTCGTAGGATTAGGTCGCGTCCACTCTTATTTTGCTTTTTAGCTTTAGCGGTGCGTCATGCCAGCCCACTTCAAACTCAGCGTAGGCGAGAGTTTTGATTTAAGATATTCGTGATCCGAAGTACTTACCTTTCTAGCTAAATGCGTATTCCTGACTGAAATAGCTGCTGCTCGTTTTCACAATCGGTGACAGCTTTTCTCTCCATTAGGCACAACATTCAGCTTAAAGCGCCACGTAAGGAATCCACCCGCACAATGCGCCTAATATGCGGCAAATTCACTTATTTTCTCTCGTGCAGGCAAGCTGATTGTTAGATGAGTCGGGTTCATTTTTCTCACCGTGATGACCACCCGCTATTTTCACCTAAAGCGCGAGAAATGCGACACCGAAAAATAGCAATTAATATTCAAGAACCATAGAACAAACAACTATAGTCAATAAGATCATTGCAAGGAACAATGGAAAGCCAGAAAGGGCTATAGTGCAGCCCGTCTATTTTTATTCTCAGGCGGCACTCAGCTACTCGGGCACAAAAAGACAAGTGGTTTGTGGAAGATTCCTCTAATAATCTTTTAAGGTTTAACGCTTGAAAAGAGGCAATAGTGGTGTTTTATTTCATCGTGACTTGCAATGCGGTTAAGACGAATTCCTCACAAGCAGATCTGAACTTTACATTACTGGTCACATCTTGACCGAACGCGGAAGCTTAAAAGAGGTGACACTGTTCAGTTTAGTGTTATGAATGTCACTTAAAAACACTCACCACTACGGCAGACTTCAACTGAAATTTGTTTGAGGAAGAGGAGCCAGGAGAATACGGTATTTCCAACGCAGAAGACGGACGGATTGCAAAACTTAGAGTGATAGCTTAAAACAGGCAGAAAACAACGGTATGTGAACACAGAGCATAATTTTGCCGAGGGCTTTATTTCGCACAGCAGAAGTAACGGCTTAGAGGTAGAGCATACGTTTCGCGTCCAACATGGTCGCGGTATTAATCCTAGTGCCGCGTGATTCTCCAACGGATAAAAAAATCGTGCGACGATTAAATTGAATCAACTCATCGCAGTGGCATCAATCTGGCGACCAGAGCCGACAGCACATCCACTATCAGATTTGAACTAGGACATCCTGCTGTAGCACTTGGACGTAGCCTGCTACATGAATGCGCCAGTTAACCTACTGCCCTTAGGCCCCAGCGGCTGCTGAGCAACTGACGAAGGCGACGGTGACACCTTCGATGCCACGCAGGGCGCTATGAATGGATGACTTCGGCCAGGATGCCATTGAAGTCTGACACTTACAATACTTAACATTCGAGCCTTATCAAGGAAGGCTTGTCTTGCATTTCTGTTTCAGGAAGCAACCCATAATAGATTGGCATCGGACTGAATAAAATATGGCGGACAGATTAGGAATATATAGGGCTTACAGGTGGACGGGCGGAAGGCTATCATTGTTTAGCATTCTGACGAGTATTAGCTATAGTTTTCCTGAAGAATGAGTATACAGTTGAAGACGTCAAGGGTGTCAGTAGTACTAACGACAGGTTGACAGTCACAATAATTAAGTAGAATAAGAGCTACACAATGAAACTGCAAAGCCCATACCCACATTCATGCAGCCATGCTGACCAGACAACTGAAAATCTTCTATGACGTCGTGGAATAACCAATGAGTAAAGTAGAATGACTATATATTACTGAGGGGCTTCAGTCAAGATAGGAGAGAAGCAGACTGGAGACCAGGTAGTTGGTTACTACTGCATCAGCATAATCAGCCTGACGGCGCACATTGCAGGACAAAGCTTCTCTTGTGCAAGCTTCTGTAGGAAAAAGGGTTCTTCCATATCTCTCTAATTAATCCTATGCTGCGCTAGCTGCGGCCACCGTATCATCACTGTGTACTTCTTAATCTCATCTCCCACCTATCCTTCTGCCTCCAGCTTCTACGGCTGCTTTCTCTCAGTAACTAGCTAGTTATAATAACGACACATGGTTATCTTCCTCTCGCATTACGCACTGCTCAAGCCCAAATCTTCTTGGTTTTGGCTATGATGTCATTAACTCCGTTTGTAACCTGACCCTCTCAGCCATCTTTCTCTCCTTGAACCTTAGACCTATCAATTTCTTTTCCACAGCTGTGTGTTGCCCTCAGATCAGGGCGAAACCTGTTCGTTAGCGTCTTCGTGAAATATGTACTATTATAAGTGACTGTGCACATAGCGGGGCAGATTCGACAGGTTTTATGTCATTATTAACATGTAAGTTACGCTACGGTGGAGCAATTGCCGGAAGAATAAGCAAGGCTGAATCCACCTGTAGCATACAACAACTCAACTCAACTAGGAAACAGATGTTATATAGTTTTATCTTGAAGAATGTAGGGAAACTTGCCATTCATATTCTGAGAAAACCTGCAAAATACTTTCAAGTTATTTCACTTCAAAGTGAAATACCTGCAACCCAACGTCCGATGGCAGCCACCCCCACGCTTGAATGACCCGACCTGCGTTGCTCTGTCTCCCTTCACACCACGAATTCCTCACAAGTCAGATCTCCTCTCCTCGTGCTCGCCAAGCTCTTCGTCGTCATCGCTCTCAAACACCACTCGCACGTGCACACGCGAAATTCTGGGCTAGTACGTGCAGCGTTCCGCTGTCGACGCACCACAAATTCCCTTTCGATTTGCATGTTCACCTCACATATACCCGCTCCTTCCTTCGCAAAATGTTTTTCGCATAGGGAAAACTTTCATCTATGCAAAAACACTAATGTTCATGAGGGAAATAAGCGCCGCCGAAGTCACCGAAGGCAGTTTACACAGTTATTCATAGAGGCACCTAGAGCCGTACAGAGAACATGGGGCGAAATATTATACATCTGGAAAAAGGGAAAATAACAACTTTACAAAACATCGAAACGAAAGTTTAGATACGTCTGTACACAAAGGCAAATTTTACACACTGAACAACCCATAACCGGAGAACGAAGGAAGAAGAAAAAAACAACCGATAAACACTACCACACAACATTTGCACAGGTAACCATTGAAAGAAGCGGATGTAGCACTGTACGTTGGGGATCACTCTCTGGCAATTTACAGAAGACTCATGCATTTGGCGCCTATGTTTTCGGCGCCCTTTATGTACTCTATACGAAAGGTATACTCTTGTTATGTTGAGCTCGAACGCAGTACCCCGCTGTTCAAGTGCTTTGCCTTAGTTAAATACTGCAAGGGTTGGCGGTCAGTTTGAATGATGAAGAACGTGCCGTGCAAGAATATGTGGAATTTCTCAACAGCCCAAACTAGCGCCAAACACTCGCGTTCAATCGCTGAGTAGCGATATTCGCGAGGTAACAACCGGCACTTCACATATGATAACGAGTTGAAGACTCCATTTTGTCCCTACATGAGGACGGCGCCTATGCTGACCTCAGAAGCATCTGTGAGATGTACGAACTGCTTACTGAGAACTGGAGCTCTTAATATGGGCCTCGAAGTTATTGCGGTCTTGAGGTCGTCAAAAGCGGCTTGCCTTTATGGTGTCCAAGAGACAACGTGGCGTTTAGTTTTGCGTGTCATCTCCACGAGAGGATGGACTTTGTCGTCACAGCCAGGGCTGAAATCGTGTTAATATGCGGAAGGAAGGAAGGACGGCCTCAGACGTTGCTGGCACATACCCACTACGGGGGAGTGGCCAAGACAAAGGCGGTTATTTGCTGCATACAGGAAAGTTTTGAGAGGAATTGGAGTGGTAATAGGATGTAGCCTGATAGATTGGAAGATGGAAGGGCAGTGGTCCTTTTAATTTGGAGATCGAACACGGGACAATGGCTTAATGTGCATAACAGTATACAATGCCTGTAATGTTTCCATGTCGTACTGTCTGAGAGCGGGAAGAAATTAGAATGAGAGGCGCTGCGTTTCTTGAAGAAAATTTTGCACAGCAGAGCGCACCCTCCTGTCGTTTCGTCCAAGCAAAGAAGCGCCAATGGAAATAACAACCGCGGAGGACACAGGCAAGCCCAGTTGATGAAATAAATTTTGCAGAAGACGCTTCCTCAAATAAGAGAAGCGGCGGCAGAACAGCGGGAAGCGATCTATTGTCTCGGGTTCGGCACAAAAAGGGCACAGTGGGGAAGCCGGCAGGCCAGATCTGTGAAGGTAGAAATTTAGAAGGGGAACCCGGCAACGCAAGCGCGTGAAAGAGACCTCTAGTCTGCGTGAGCGCCAGTCTTTGCTACTCCAAGGATGCAGAAGATGCTGATGTTCGGGAGATGATGTAAGAGCCGAGGCAGCAAATAACTTAAATATTGTCTAGCTGCGAAACCTCACCGCAGCTGTATATGCACACGTTGGCAGGACCGCAACAGTTGGGCCGCAGAGAGAGGCTCTTGCTAAGGAATCTGCAACCTCATTTAAGTAAAAACCCATGTGACCTGGTACCCAAAGCAGCCTTACCGAATTTAGATGGAGCAGAATCAGGAACTTAAAGAGGCGTAATGCCCGAGACTCAGTGGGTGAGGATAAGGAAGAGCAAATGGACAGAGAGTCTATCATAACCACAACCTGGGAAACGGTAGTTTCTAATTCTCTTAAGATTAAGATTACTGCTAATAATTCAGCCAGAAAAATTGGAGTGAAGTCAGGAAGACGGAGAGAAAACGACCAATTCAGTGAAGGCGAAAAAATTCCCACACCTGCCTTCCCGCGATCCTGCGAGGCATCGGTAGCAATGAGAACATGAGAGGGAAAGGACCTTAGGTTGTCCTGCAACAGACCCCGAAGAAGCGGGAAGGGCTGCAGCTTTGCATTTGATGGGAAAATGTCATCGAATTCAATCTGGACAGATGATGAGTTGTTATACAATTGGCGGACATCTGTGAAATGAATATTTATGGGATCAAGGAGGGACTGCACGTAACATATCTGCTGGGAATGAAACGAGACAAGGCAGCACTAAAAAAGGCGGAGGGCTGACTAAGAAATATTATACTGGAAGCGTGAAGAGCTGAGTCGCACAATTTTAAAAATGTTTGAACTGTTAAAAGAAGAACCCTAGCTGATAACGATGGCATTCGCGCCTCAAGGTGCAGAACAGCAATTCCGACATATTTTGGAAGCCCAAGACAAAGGCGCAACGCCTCACGCTCCAACAGCACAAGAGGGCGAAGTTTCTAGGCAGGAGCTCCTGAGAATAAAACACACCCGAACTCCAAAATTGGGCGGACGTACATTTTATAAATCATCAGAAGTGTATGCGTTCTCATGCCTGAGCTAGCACTACATAGCCTACGCAGGATGTCAATGGCCCGAACTCCTTTTGCAGAAAGTTGCTCAATGTTTGGCCACCAGGAATGAGTAGAACCGTATATTACTCCGAGATACTTCACCGTCTGAACTTGAGGTATGATATTTCTATAGATCAGGCAGATATTTACAGGAACGGAAACTGGAAATACTAACAATGCCTATTTCTTCACATTAAGGAACAGATGAATTCTTCTTAACCAGTTGTCAAGACCATTGAGGTAATTTTGCAGGGTTTGATAAAGAGTGTGAATGTCACCTGCTGTTGAAAAAAATGCAATATCGTCGGCGTACACATAAGTTTTCACATTTTGAATGCATGGAATTTAGCTTAGAAAAATGTTAAAAAGAACTGGTGAGAGAGCTGATCCTTGCAGTACACCTCCTGTCTTTGGAAATCTCCTTGAGGAAACAACATTTCGGCAGCAGAAAAATTCTCTATTTTCCAAAACAGCATAAATCCAGGCTACAAAATAGCTTTGCAAGTTCAGTTCCTGTAATCTTAGTAACAGAGTCGAGTGCTAAACGCTGTCGTATGCTTTACTGACATCCAAGGTGACAAGCGCAGCAAACTATTTTCTATTGCGAGCTAATTTAATATGACTCTCTAGGTCAGTATGAGCACACCGAATTGAACAACCCGGCCTGAAACCGATTTGACATGGATTCAATATAGCATTTTTTGAAATGAATGACATGACACGGCTGAGAAGGACCCTTTCCACCAAGTTCACTAGGTTCGATGTTAAGGAAGTAGGGCGTATATTGTCTAAAGTTAAGCCCTTTCCTTGCTTTTTAAGCAGTCGAACTATTTCAGCAAGACGACACTCATGCGGTATCCAAGGACCTTTAATAGAATGGTTAACTAGAGCCAACAGGTGTGCAAGAGATTCATTGAACAAAATTTTGATCATAGATGAAGTGACCTTATCGGGGCGAGGAGCCGCTGGGGATAAGCGCAGAACAATTTGCGACAGCTGAGGCATAGAGACCTCAGTGAAATCACTTGAGGTGCATGTAAATATAGTAAGAGAAAGTAAGGCAGATGTAAAGCGAAGCTCTAAGCCATACGCAATATCCTCTAATGCCTTTGCGATGTCAGCAGGGTACTGAACGAGGGATTCAATGTTGGCAGCCGGTGGAATCACGTTGTTGCGCCTCATGAAATTAAGCAAAGCTCGTTTATTTCCTGATTGTGAAAGAAAATAGTAATGATTTGTATTATACTCCTCCTTTGCACGGGCGACGCTGCGCTTAAATGTTGCTGCAACATACTTATTATCCAACCAATTTTTTGGGCATTGATTGATGAGAAGTTTCTTCCAAGCTGCTTTCCGTCGTCTATATGCGCGCGTGCACTCAACATTCCACCAATTGTTCGCGATTGCACGCTTTGTTCTCTTAACAAAAAATTCAGACTTTTGCCTTGCATGGTCCAGTATTGAACATAGATGTGCAGCTTTGCTTTCGGCACTTGTCTGAGCGCAAGTGTCTGAAGTGATTTGGAGGGCAGTTTTAACGTGTCTTTAAAGCAACTGTAATTTATTAACGTGCGCTGATGTCGCTCAGGAAGAGTTAATTTACACGCAAACTTGAAACTAATCTGTAGATGATCAATGTTTGTTGCATTGTCAACAGGCGCCCAAGGCATAACAGTGACTCCTGGGGATGAAAAAGTTAAATCCGAAGCAGAGCGGCATTGGCTCCGAACAAACGTAGGCAATCCGGAATTGTTGCAAATCAAGCTGTTGTCAGAAGCCCAATCAAATAGTCTAGAACCAAAGCTGTCTGATTTAAACCCCTACGTCACATGGTGCGAATTGAAGTCTCCAAGTAATAAAACCTGAGATCTGCTACTAGACATGAGTGAGTCAAGGGGCCGAGTGTCACGCACACCAGACGGGAAATATGCATTAGCTACCGAAAAGGGCTTTTGACCTGGGACGCTGAGGTCAACCGCAAGGATTTCACATTCATTGTCCGCATAATGGAAAGAAATGCATGCCCTGTGGCAAACCTTTGTAGAGATGAGCACTAACAACCCTCCCCCTCGTGATGACCGGTCAAGGCGGAAGGGACGGTAATTCTTGAGATGATAATTGAAATTTGAAGTTAGCCATGTTTCCTGTAAAGCAACTAAATCTGGTAGAAGCTGATTGCATAGGCACTTTAAATCTGTTGAAGCTGAGAATATATATCGACAATTCTACTAAAGTACACTTAAGAACCCTATCTTGGCGGGAGTGCCGCAGCCGCGACTGCCTTTTCTAGAATCCTGGTCTTAGCAATTTGACTTGCGTTACTTTTCTTTGTCTTCAATTGGGGTAAGATGGGCCTGCAAGATTCAGTGGAGACCCACTTCGTTTCTGGGCGCGGAGATCAGACTCCATATCCATACAGTCTATAGAGGACGAGTCCATAACGCTGGTCGAAGGAGAGGCCTGAGAGGTCTTTTGTTGCTCACATTGTTTTTGGCCCTGTGGAGTGGAATCGATTACTACAGAAGGAGGGGTAGCTTCCGAAGCCAAAGAAGACAAGAGCGGAGCGATGGACACCTGCAGAAGATTGGTCATCTGCGCGGCTATGACCTGCGAAATACACGCGGACACGGTTTCCATAATGCGATCCATTGCATTTGCCACAGCTTTCTCAACTGCCGCTGTATTAGCCTGGGACCAACTAGAATCCATTATGGGTGGGCATTTGGCGGCCACACTAGAGTAGCCTGAGGCTCTCTCCTTGACTGCGGCAAAAGCCTCTCTCCGCGTGCATCTGCGCTTGTCTATTACCTCGAGCACCTGAACTTCTTGTGCTCGTGCAGGACAGTTAGGTGAATCAGCAGGGTGAGCACCGCTACACAAACAACATTTCTTTTAATGTTCAGGACATTCCTCTCTGCAATGACGTTCCCCACAGGCACAGCAGCGTAAGGCCGATTTGCAGGCTTTGCCGCTGTGGCCCTAATCGCCTGCAGTTTTTACACTGAAGGGGCTGAGGGTTAAATGCATCTACGCGAAAAACCAGTGGCCACACCTTAATCTCTTACGGGCAAAATATTCCTGCAAATGTGGCAATGACGGACTCCGTAGGAATTTATAGTCCGTCAACCATCCTGCCGCACCGATGGACAGCAATCACTCCTGCAGGCGAGAGGTTCTCAAGCGTTTCCGCAGGGCTCAATCGAGAGTCTACCCCTCGGACCAAGCCCTTGGAACATGCTAGATGAGGCGGAATGAATGCGCTCACCGGGTGATTGGCGAAAGTCGTACACTTTAGAAGGTCTTCAATGCAGTCTTTATCCGGCGACCTGCATAAAATACCACCCTTTCCAAACTGCCGGACATCGGTAATGTGCATAAAGTGCTTCGATGTAGACTGAAGGGCCGCCTGCACTGCCTTCGGGTTGTTCAGTCGGATAGCGCCCCCATCGGAAGCCACTAAAGCGACCGGAATGTTCGAAACACCACTGCGGAAAAAGAGATCGTTTGGGAGCTGGTCTTGAGGAAGAGATGCCGACCAAGGGGAAAACCCCTGGCCGGGAGAAGAAGTAGACATTAAGCTCTTGTCCCGCGCCCGATCACCCCAGAACAGGAGCAAGCAGGCACAGAAAAAAAGAAGGAGAATTTAGGAAGCTAGCGCAACACCGCCAGGTACTTAGCCGCTGCCCCGAAGCCTGGGTTGCTGGGCCACGTCACACGAGTACTCCGTTCAAGGTTATCTTTTTCAATATTATCCGGCAAGCCCTAAAAGGGAGCGTACTTGCTTCTTCGTCTTCGGAAGCGGCACGTTGACAAGCCTCTCTACCACCGTTTCCAATTGTCTGATTACCCTTTCCCCAAGCTGATGTCTAAAAAACATGTTAGTTGGTTCCGATTTGACTTTTCTGCAGTTTGATCGTGCAGCCGGCCTCGTGCACCCTACTAAACAGCCTCTTTAACGTACAAACATTATTATCTCGGCAAGAAGTCGCTGCGAGAACATTGTCTATTTAACGACACTGACGATGCCCTGCAACAGAATGCGCACAAAGCACGTAGACGGCTGATGTAATCAAGAGTTTGAGCAACATCGTCAAATCATAATGAAAAAATATAGGGTCTCTGATTAAGTCAAAATATAATGAAACGTACTGGCGTTTCGGAGGCCCTACGGCTTCCTTGCTCAAAAGGTTGACGTAGGGCTTCCTAAACGCCAGTACGTTTAAATAAACTTTGACTTCCTCGGTGGCCCTATACTTTTTCATTAAAGATCGCTGATGCTGTCTTAATGCCAAAGGGCATGCAGACGAAGTTATAGTGAGCGGATTGGGAATAGAACGCTGTTTTCGGTCTTGGAGCTTTCTCCAAGTTTACTTGCAGTAGCCTTTAGCAAGGTGAGATTTCAAAAAGTACACCTTGATTCCAACATCGATAAATATTACGTCTATTCTTGAAATGGGCTCTGCACCAGACACAATAATATCATTGATGCTTCGAAAGTCGACGCTAGTGTGACAGGTGTTCTCTTTTTTTTAACCACAACGAGGAGGGAATTGTATGGAGATTTTGAACGTTTAATGACCCCTAATTTGGCCATCTCGTCTACTTCCTTTTCGACCACGTGCCTTAATGGCAAAACGGTTATAGCAGGGTATTCACAACTTCAGACGTCGAGAGACTGAGTTGGCACTCCACAGGATTAGTCTTCCCAGGAATCTCAGAAAAGAAATCCGCATACATATGGATAAGTAAGGTCCTGATTTTGTGCTGTTCCCTGTCATCGAGCTTGGTGGAGATCTCCACAGCTTCAAACCCTTTGCCGTGGTCCGTGCTAAGGGTAGGTGTTGAGATGCCAAGAGCACAGGTTTATTACAACCAGGCGAATACCTGTACGAGCACGAGACACGTACCAACCACAGCGAGCATCGCGCGAGCGTGCAGGAGCGCAGCCAAGCTAACGGCCTAGCCATTGCGTGTGGCTATTGCCTACAACTGCTCCCCTGACAAAAAACCAAACTCCTGGGAAAAATAATGCAACGTCTACACCTGGTGTACAGGTGAAAGTAGTCAGCACAGGTTGTTTGTGAATCTGCCAGAGAAATTGAAGTCCCAGAGAGTGTTAGTGCCTTGTCGTCTGCGAGTATGTCGCCATACAGAGATTCCTCGTATATGACGTCTTGGTTGTCTCTCTTCTCTTCCGCAGGCTTGAGAAACGGGATAAGATGGGTTCGATTTCTTCGTATAGTGCCATTCCCAGTGTCAACTATATATAATCTCGGCAAGCTTGAGGGCGCCACCAGTTTCCCGTTTCGGTCTGTAACCCAGACTCCATCTCCTTCCAGAAGGGTCGGAAGTCGCCGTACGCCATGTCTTCTTAGTCTCTCCGCTGCTGTTCGCTGTTTTGAGTTTCAAAATTCCGAAGTTTAGTGCCGTCTGGGAATGGGGAACAAGCATTCCGGGAGTCAGAGGGATCTTTGTCCTCAACCGCCTTCCCATCAATAGCTTAGAGGGGCTGTAGCCATTTTTCAATGGAGTTTTCCTGTAGGACAAGACGGTCAGGTACATGTCTTGGGCCTTCTTCATTGAAGTTTTGGTGATTTTCGCAGCCGCCTCAGCGAGTCCGTTGCTCTGAGGGTAGTGTGGGTTTTATGTGACGTGTCTGAACCTGTGTTCTTGAGGAAACAGTGATGTGAGAGGACGAGAAATGCGGACAATTATCGGAGACCACCACCTCTGGAATGCCATGTCGGGCGAAAATTGATTTGCTCTTATTGATCACTGTACTAGAGGATAACTTCTCTAGACGAGACGGATATCTGCAGTAATAATCAGTCAAGATTAACCACCAGTGGCTATTGAAGCAGAGCAGGATAATTGCAAGCATTTCCCGCGGTATTGAAAGAAACTAGGTGCTTTGAAGGATACTTTTTTTTTGTTGCTGGACGTTTTGACACATTCTGGTCAATGTTTTATGGTCGTTGCAATGTTTTTGGCCACTGTAGGTCACCAAACGGAGTCATTAGCGCGGGCCTGCGTCTTCATGTTGCCGTAGTGCCCTTCGTGCAAAACGTGCAAATTTCTTCCCTGCACGTGAGTGGGATAACCACACGGGCTGCATAGAGTAGCAGATCGTCCTCTATGGTGAGCTGTTGACGATGCTCGCAGAAAGGTCTCACTTCAAGAGGTAATTCTTGTCGGGAAAGCCATTCTTTTTAGCAGCACTCACCTGGCAACTAAGCACACGCTATCTAATTTTTTGGGATTCTTTCAGCCACTCAAGGCATTGCTGCTTGATGGAAGGGTTGTCCTCACGCAGTTCAAAAAAACCTCGACGTCATTGTCTAGCTCTGTGCCGCCAGTCTCCCGCATAGGCGCTCTGGAAAACTTGTCGGCCGCGAGCAGTTCTTTCCCAGGTACATGAGCCACTTCGTACTGGTACCTCATCATTCGCTTTTAAATCTTTGTAACCGCGGCGTAAGGTCGTCAAGACTTTTTGACATAATGTAGGTACCAACGGCTTGTGGTCTGTTTCGATTGCGAATTGCTTGCCAATCAGGTAGTCACTGAATTTTGAGCATCTCAAACCAAGGCAAGAGCCTCTCTCTATTTGCGCATAGCGTTTCTCTGTGTCATATAGAAGCCTGGAGGCTTAAGTAAGTTACGAAAACTTGCCACTGGTCTGTTTCTGTTGAATCACTGCCCCAGTCCACTGGAAAAAGCGTATGCACTGACCACTGTTTCCTTAGAAGTATCGTAGACCCGTAGCACTCGGCGAGATGAAAGCAGCTGCTTCCATTTGTCGAACGCTTGCTGTTGAGGAATGTCCCGTACGAATTACTGCTTTTTTGACAGAAAACGAGTAAGCGGCTGGAGCACGTCCGCCAGGTTGGGTACGAAGCGGCAAAGATAAGTAGCCATTCCGAGCAGCCTGTTGAACTGGCCATTTTAAAGATGGCTTCAAGCATTTTTTCGGCGGGTTTGATTCCATGCTGGTCAAACTTGTGGCCAAGGAATGTCAGATGGTCGAGGTGAAACAGGCACTTTTTCTCGCCTAATGTGACACCTGCTTTAGTTAACATTGAAGATTGGCGCCAAGTGTCTCGTTGTGCTTTCTTTCCTCTGAGCCACAGATAAGGATGTTGTCTTTATGACACACACCACTGCGGAAACCTTCCAGAATTTTTGACATCTGCTTCTGGAAGAGCTCGGGAGCAGAAGCGATGCCAAATAGAAGTCTGTTCAAGGAAAACCTCCTGAACGGCGTGATGACGTTAGTAAGCTTCCTGCTGTCTGCACTGAGTGGTACCTGCCAGAACCCTGACTTGGCATCGGACTTCGAAAACACCTTGGCCCCTTGAAGGAGCCCGTGTGTATGTTAGACTCTGGAAATTGGACGCCACCCTCTCAGGACGTAACGGTTGAGTTCACTGAACTCCACAGCAGATTCTAAGATCGCCGTTTAGTGTTTTGACTACCGCCATAGGCGCAAATCGTTCAGTAGGCTCATCAACACGTGAAATGACAGCAATATTACCTGTTCTCTCCAGTTCAAGCATTGTTTTCTTGTAGACAGTAATTCGTATGCCTCGAGGGAAACTCGACGCCAATGGTGTCATCTTTTCGACACCAACGATGCAAGGTCCGAACGTTGCCAACTGGACATGGATATGGCCTTGATTCAAACTGCTCTCGGTCGTCGTTGACGTCAGTAGCGTTCTTGGTGTGCCGGACTTGCTATCTGCATGATGCAATTTTGTTAGTCAGCGTTTAGGGCTGAAGCTCCGCTTGCTGCTGACGTACGCTTTTGACCAGCCTAATAAACTAAAGCGCCTTCTGAAGAGTAAGATCAGCGTCAATTTGTAGTCTCGCTGAGAATTTCTGCTCTTGAAAGCCGACGGCCAGTTTGTCTCGAATCAGTTCCTGATACAGGCGGCAGAGCAAACCCCTTTAGACAGAAAACAAGTGATAAGAGCCATGCTTGCTATTGAACATCTTTCCTACTTTCACTTAACATGGCTTCAAAGACCCATCCTCTCTTTGCTCTTTTTCTAGAATTTTCTTTGTGAACCATTTGGGACCGACGATTACAGAAGTATTTTCCCTACTTCGTCGAAAAACATCATTTTCAGCCAACACCACTTTTGCCCCTCACCTTTCCCGTTTTATATTGCAACCTCTTCTTTGTGTATGGTCGGATATGATTTAGCAGCGCTCTCCGGTTTCTTCCAATTAATATCTGGAAGTGACGGCGCGCGGGCCTCCAGTATATTTTCAATTATGACACCGTATGCTAGTGTCTCCATGCATTTTTCCAGCGCCATGCCAGTGAAATAAGAGGAAGCGATATGAAGTTCTGCCGCAGGAACTTAAGACTATTGATATAAGCAAGGAACACCATGGATCTCGAGCTGATGAGAGCTGAGTCAGGAACTAGGGCCCTCCGCACAACCACCGTATTGCTCCCCGTGTCCCGAAAAACACGTACGGGTAGGCCTCTGAGCTCTCCCTCTAGAGCAGGCATGTTTTGTGCGTCTGCAGGGTTTTCAAAACAAGTCCTACCACCACTTTACCCTGAGCTGGTTGAAGCCTGCCTGCTGTTGTGGACACGATTTCAGGTTCAACACTCTCTGGCAGAACACAACAGGACGATTACTTCTGGGTTTCGTGCATCCTTGAGCAGGAACTTACATCATGCCCTGTCTTTCGACAATAAACGCAATAAGGCTGTTTTGTCTCAGAGCAACAGTCGGCGGCTTTATGTACAGGTCGGTTACAAATGAGACACCTTCCTGACTGTTTACTTGATGAATGCCCACCTCGCTCTCTTAGGATGCGCATTTCGAACGACTCTTTGAACGAAGACAAGTTTCTTTGCCGCTGGGCATCTAGAAAGTTGTCTGCTCCCTAAGCCATTTTGTCCAGCGGCTTGCACTTTCTCGAAGAAAAATCGCCAGACGACTATGACTGTCCTTCATAAACTGTCCGGCCACCACCAAATCATTTAAATATTTGTACGAATTGTGGCCATACCTGCCATCTCGACCCATGTATCAAAACGAGTGATCAAGCGTACTTGGTAATGCTTGCCTGTTTCTTTACCATGCGACTTAGTTTCACGAAACCTTTCGCAATAACCTCCTGCTGTAAACTTAAATAGTTGGAGCAGGACTATGTTTGCCTATTCATAATCCATTGAGTCGGTTGGAGGCAATCGACTTAACACAAGGAAAGCCTCCCCAGTCAAAGACATACTGAGTGCTGTATTTTCCTTGGGCCAGTTGTGCCCTTCTGCGATACGCTCAAAATGTTTCAGGTATCCATCCGTCGATCATTGAAAGGCGGGATAAACTTGTGTTGGCTCACCGTTGCTGATAGCCCTGGTGCGGGTTCTCAATTACCCCCTCCAGCTTTTGTGAGCTTTATTTGGGCCTGCAATCTACGTTCTTTACCCTCTACTATCGACTTTGTATGCTGGCGTTCGGGTTCTGCTAGGGCCGTTGGCATGCTCGCGCTTGACTGCACGGACAACAGGTTCCTTCTCCTGCTTAGCGGGAACCAAAGAACGCAGCTCGTCATTGCCCAACCCCACCTTTTTGCCCAATCCAATTAAATCCTTTATCGTGCTCATCGTTTCCTTATTTTTTACAAGTAAAGAAGCCTTAATGTACACTAAACGGTTTCGTCCTCTCGCGGGCGCCAATTGTCGCGAAATTTAAATTTGCCCCGACTGCAGAATGGGGACAGTATCCAGTAAAGATTCGAACAAATAAACAAACAATTCAAACAAAAGAAACAAAGCTGTGTTTATAATTTCAAAGAAAAGACCCAATAAGAAACAAAAACATAACGAAAGACACACTCAAAACGCATACAATACTAAAGGTTAAAGCAAAAAGTTCACCAGATCTTGAGCGTCCCAAGTGAAGCGGGGATGCCTTGCAGACAGGGTGCACGCGGGTATATGAACTGCGACGCGTCGCTGGCGCTGCATCGACGAATGCGGCGGAAAGGAGCCAAGTGGTAGTAGAAGTGAAGAGGACCACAGGAATACGTCGGTGAACTCCCATCAGCAGTCCTAGGAACTTGCCAGCAACAGTAAAACCGTAGCCAGGACCCGTCTACGGCGTCCGGAAATGCCGTAGACTTAACAGAGGCTATTCAAGAGAACTTCTTGGCAGTCTATCGGCTCCTACCTCCACGTTTGAGAGGGACGAAGGAAGAATGCGTCGGTGGCCGAAGGGAGGTCCACGGCGGCAAAGACCCAACGTCCGACAGCTGCCACCTCCACGCTTGAATGGAGCGGCAGAATGTAGAAATTCGAGGTATCGCAGACGAATAGATATTCCGTACTAACCGATGACTAGGCAATAAGGCTCCAGCAGTGAACCATGATCACTGAGTCATCATGATGCAGAGCGCAAAAAAAAATTAGCAGCAGGATAGTAAGAAATGATACCGGTGAGATTTTAGAGGCAAAATATCTGATTACGAACTGCCAAATTATGAAGTCCTCAAAAGCAAAAAAAAACAAAAACAACAATGATCTCGTTGTCGAAGTTAATAAGAAAAGGTTACCATCAAAAGAAGGTATATTATGGGAGATTGAAGCACGTCTTAAAGAGCGCAGGTGGTCTGACAGCACTCGGGAGAAAACTAAGCATAAGCAAAAATAAGACGAGTGCGCTAATAAATTAGAAGAGGAATATAATTAGCAAAATGGATGAAATAGTAATCTAGCCCAGGAGTTCTCGCACACCTATGCAGTATCCACAGCAAAAAGCACTAAGTAACTAAGCATAAGCAAAAATAAGACGAATGCGCTAATAAATTAGAAGAGGAATTTTATTAGCAAAATGGATGAAATAGTAATCTAGCCCAGGAGTTCTCGCACACCTATGCAGTATCCACAGCAAAAAGCACAATAATGGGAAAGCAAATATAACAGCTGTTGGTAACAAAATAAGAAACAAAAAGTCATTGGGAGCAACGAGAAATGGGAAACCAGCAAATGAGTATCAGGTAATAGATATCTTGAAGGACGGTGAATACATAATTCTATAAAAACTGACCACCCTAGATACAAAAAAGCCTCATGAACTCGACCACAGGGGCATCTTGCATAAACGCTAATATTTTGCTAATCTGTAACAAAGAGAGCTTGAAGGGCAAGATAATTACAGATTGGCCAGATTGCACACCAATGTTAAAGGGTATTCACCAAGACAATCAATAATAGGATCACAAGAGGCCTAGATTTTAATCAACCAAATTCCAAAGCTGATTTTCTTAAACCATCTTGGACCATATTCATACTTTTAACTATGTGATAGAGAAGTTCAGATTATAACTCTCTCCTCCCTCTATACAGGCATCACAGATTACCTGAAAATGTTGGACTAAGTAGACACCGCAGTATTAAAGCGGGCGCTATAGAATCAAGGTGTAAAAAAGTCATATGTAAAAACACTGAAAGAAAACCGCAGCAGATGCATGGCCGACGTAGTCCCCCTAAAAATAGTGCTCAATCAAATAACTAAAGATGGACATCAGGCCGAGACACATGACCTCTCTAATGCTTTTCATCATGATCATTAGCCTTACTACGCCCACTGCAGGTTAAAGGCCTCTGACATGTCTCTCCAATTAGCCCTCTCGTTTTCCAGCGGCGGCCGCCTCATCCCCTCCACCTTATTAAACTTATCCGCCCATGTAAAATTCTGCCTCCTGCTTCAACGCTTGCCTACTCTTGGAAGTCAACTCCGTCACCCTTCAAGACTAACAATTATCTTGAATTCTCATTAAATGCCTTGCCCAAGCCTATTTCTCCATCCTGATTTCAACTAAAATGTCATTAACCCGTCCTTGTTTCCTTACCCACTCTGCGTGCTTTCGGTCTCTAAACATTATCATATGACAGGTCATCCTTGCATATGGTTAATTCCTCCCTCTGCCATTAACACGGTTAACCACCAATGCAGCTTTGAATCGGGTGTTCCTCAGCTGTCTGAACCTTTGTTGGTGAATAATATTATTTAGAAAAGTTGTTGAATGGAGTTAATGAAGAATACCGCAGTAACCTGCGGTTTGCTGTCGTCATTGCTTTGGTATCTATCACTGGGCAAAGTAAAACAGCTTTAAAAAGTGTGTTATCAGAGAAACTGAATAAATAGCTCTAAACATTTAAATGTAGAAAACTAAAGTAAAATTCGATCGTGTAAGGTGGGAACAGCAGTTAACAATAGGTAGCAAGGGGCTGCCACTGATAAGAAAATATGTCTACTTAAGAGAGCTAGTGACCGCCGACAAGGAGAGTGAAAGTGCAATAACTAGAAGAATAAAAATGCAGTGCAGCACAATAGGCAGGCGCTCTCAAAATATGAATGGCCGGTCACAAGTATCACTGTAGAGCAAAGCATACACCAGCTGTATCGTACCGGTAATCTGCTGCAGAGCAGAAAAGTTGACACTATCAAAAAGGTTCAACTTGAGTTGAGAGCAACGCAGCGGGGTGCAGAAAGAAAACAATAGACGTAACGTTTCGCGACAGGAAGGAAGCAGAGTGAATAAGGCAACCAATGCCAGTTAAATACAACCTAAATCGAGAATAAGAAATCGGTATGGCATGGTATGTAATAAAAGTAAGGACAACCGCTGGTCGTATTAAGTAACGGAACAGAGTCCAAGCGTAGCAGGGACGATAAATTGGTGTGAGGATTAATTTTAGATGTTTACGTGGATACGGTGGCTGTAGCAGGGTGAGGCTTTTATCCTGCAGTCGGCGTAGTCGGATTGACAATGATGACTATGAATTTGACCGCTTTATCTGACCGTTATAAACGCTGCAAGGACATTATAAAGGCTTTCTCTGTAGCTCATAATACCAAATCACAGAGTTTCGACGTTGCAGTAAACACCTACGACCAACAGGATCTCTATAACATTGTAGCAACCCGCTCGCCCGCAGTGCACGTGATGCCAGTCTTCGACCCGCCGTTTCCGGGTTCCGACCTCAAGGAGTCGGCGGGTGGTTCGCTCAGTTCGAGGCTGCGCTGTATCTGGACGGCATCGCCATCCAGCCGTTCAAACACGCAGTCCCCTGCAATATCCTCCTACCCGACCTGCGGCGCGGACTCGCCTGCCCTCTCTTGGGCAGCCGGCCATAGGACGAGGTGCGCGCTGCCATTCTGGTGGACTTCGACGTCTACTAATGCCCACTGCCGCTCTACGCCACTGCAGACCCGCTTTCGCCGCCGCTAGCAGCTAGCAGCCCCAGGCCGCCGCCCCGCCACTCCTGCCCAGCATCTCCAGCCCGGCCGTCGCTATTCACGACACACGCGGTAGGCTCAACAAACCGCCCTTCACTGACGTTGTCGCCACCGCCTCCTTACGACAAGGCGCGCAATGCAGCAGCATGCGTGTCGCGGTTTTCGGCATCCCCGTCTGGCTCGTCAGAGTTGCCACAGCTCAACAGGCCTCTGCTGTGACGTCGAGTACGCGGGCAGCTCATGATAAAGAGCTCTCGGCAAACCCCAAGCCTGCTCGCCTCACCAACTGCCCCTCTAGAGGTCCGATATGCAGTAGACGTCACACGAAGCAGGATGAGAAGGCCAAACCGGTGACAGCAGTGCCAGTCACGGCGATTGTCACCCGCCCTACTTTGCCTGACAAGGACCCTGAATCAGTGCCAGCGCCCGGCCTCCAGCCAAACCAGGCCTCTGATGTGGCTTCTTCTTGCCCCCCGCGGTGTTAGAACTTTCAAAGGCGCCTGACACAACAGGCTCGCCGGCCGCCAAACGCAAGTTCGACGGTAGCCCACTGCACACAACCTCTCGTTCTTAGCAGATTCCGGTCACACACACAAAGCTGCTTCATCAGCCGCAGTCTAGCAAGTTGCCTCGGCTGACCATGCTCGCAGACATGACTCGGTTTGCTGCACCGGTGCCGTGGCTGCCTCGGATTGCCGCTACATCACCGGCGTCTTCCCCCATGGACGGCTCGGCGCGAGTGGCAGCGGGCGGCCACTCGTGCGGCCGTACGCTGCGTCCAAGCCAATCACGGCTAGCTGTGCGCATGTCCCAGGAGCCACATACAGTCCACCTCAGCCTTTCCCCTTCCTTGCACCTAGCTGCGCCTCTCGTAGCCGCCTGCCTTCTTCACCATCCATGACATTTGGAAATAAGAGCGAGAGCATCGTTGAAGTCAGACAACTGATGCCCAGCAATTAGGAGTCAGTGTAAATTAGGAGCACATGAGGAAGGGCGCGTTTTTCATAGTGTGCAATATAGAATCCCTCAGATTTGCGATGCTCGTCAAGTTATCATGCCTCAAACATCATCATTCACCATGGCGAAACTTAAGTCACCTGCAGAGGGAAGAGAGGAGCAGGTGTGTGACGAGGATCGCAAGTGGCGTGCTCTGTTGCTAAAATGTTGCTCCGAAACGGCGTGAAGCACTATCAGGGTTCCATGATGCGGGTTACCTGTATGTCACTGAAGTGTAGAAAGAGTTTCTCTGCCGTTTTCTAAACTATCTCTCCATCCTGCTTATATGGTCAATTTGCACTGTCATCAATTGTAAAGCTGCGGTCATGTTAATTTACCTTGCGACAAGGTAATCTTCGACTGAATTTTTCTTACCTCCATAGCTAATTGTGCCTCATACTCCGAAGCTATGGTTGTTTCGTTGTTGACATCACGCTAAGCTGCGCGCGCAGGAACGCCCATCGGATGGCCGTCTAGCAAGCAGTGCACATGCTGGGCAGGTCTAAGACGTGCTACCCGAAATAGTCGCAGCTGGGAACGTATAAGAGCAAGGTATAAAGGGTGTTGAGGGAAGTACGATATGTTGCGTGTGAAGTAGGAGTTGTGAAGGCAGACGAAGGTAGAGATAAGAGCATGCATGGTAAAAAAGAGGAGGCCCTATGCAGAAGCATGGAATGTAGAATGAGTCTAGACATTCTTGGTATGTGGTGAGTGGAGAGACAATTGCGGAAGCCACCTGCAGTTAAATTTGAACGTGGGCGGACGGTACTAGTCGTCACCAACGCAGCACCATGTGAAGGGAAAGGTGGGGCAAATTGAGTACTTCCTAAAAAAATGACAATCTGCGAGGGGTTCCTCGGTCTCACTTATCATCTCATTAAAATTGTTTTTATTTCTTTTTATACTCGATTCTTTAGGCTTCACGCTTAAATTCTCTATTGGCAATTAACAGGCTCATATATACGCAGGGTACATCTGAATTTGAGATCTCGCTTAAAAGGTTCAATATCCTATTTTTTTATTTTTTTGAACACAAGTTCATCCGAACTGCCACAAAAGGCGTAATTGAAACAAAAAAAAAAGAGCCTGCAGGAGCACCACGAAAATGATAGCACCGAGAGGATTGCAATACTTTTCGCGTCGGTGCATGTCGCTAACGAACTCGAAAAAACCACAAAAAAGCAAGCACAGAATAATGAGAAGCTTTATCTTCTATCTTACGTTTAGGCAAAAATACGAAAAAAGCGTAAATTGAAGCTCCAATAGAAAGCTTCAGAGATAATAACTCTAGACATGTAAAAGCAAATTCTACGCTATTCACACCAAACAAACCAATCAAATAAAAAACAAGCAGCAAATGGGCACGAAATTTAGCTTTCGAAAGTGTTTTGACATTAAAACCAGAGAAAAATTTATTTTCATACTTTCTTCCTGCATCGTGAAAGTGCATTACAAAGGATGTGCAATGTGGCACTAAACCCTTTGAACAAGTCAAGTATTAGTGAAGTTAAATACTGTAGGCCACTGTTTCTTAGAGATAAGAACTGAAGCATGAATTTTATCGGAACGCCAATAGAATATCTTTTGTTATTTTACTTATTAGTGACTGCTGCGTTATTGTAAACTGTTTTGCATTAAGTGTCTTGCCGTAGAACTTAAAAGAGGGGAATCTCATGCAGGACCAGAAACAGAGCTGTGACTTACTGCTCCATTCCCAATTCAATATCTTGCACGCTTTTTCAAAAGAAATGAGTGAATTTTTCATTTTCATACCTGTCATTGGCCACTGTAATCGCGAGTCAATCAAACGTGAATGAACTAGAGCAAGATAAATTCTACACTTGGCAAGCTAAAGCAAGAATTTCGTCAGTCAATATGGTTTTCTGCTCTACAATTGTTCAAAATTCTTCGAGTAAGACTGTGAGGCTGAATATTTCTCAATAATTAAGCAGTGAGCTATGTTTTCTGTAAACCAATCCAGCTTTATTTTAGTTTAAAATGATGTTTAAACAGTTTTCCCGTCTATAGACGTATGTAAATATATTTTCGGTTTTCAAATCCAGCAAACAAAGCATATTTCGTTCATCATCAGCATATCGCGTCATGTTTTTGTGCGGTTGGTGTTCACGGTCTGATTGATTGAGGCAAGAAGGATACATGCACACAAATACAGGGCAGCTGCACAGTGTTCTCATTGCATTTTATCTCCAACTAGAGTTTAAAGTTTGTGTTGGGATGCGGCTGCTACACACTGCTTTTTTTTATTTTACCGCATGCATCAAATCATAACGCGCAAAAAGTTTACAGCGACGAAAACCACGCTATAGCACTAAAATACCTTACTACAGTCCTAAGACGATCCACTCTGTGCGTTTTGTCCTTTTTATGTACAAGAGCTCGCAGGCACATGGTAGAGCTGGTCTTCTGAGCTCCAAGAAAATTCATGTCGAAATTCCAGAAGAAAAAATTTAGACAAAAATCGTCTTCTCGCCACGTACAAGAATAAAGTTGCTACAGTATTATGCAAGCATTCTTTATCGCCAACACACCTCAAGGTTGTTTCAGCACGCGTTGGATAATGTCGAAGGCTGAGATGGCACTCGTAAGTACACAGCTTAAACAGCTAATAGAATAAACGGAGCCTGAATCTCACTCTAGCCACCTATTTTCTGAATGTGTCCTTTCTTGACGAATAAAATTCTGGTGACAGTTGCACTACCGACAACGTGGTCTCTGGTCGTTCTTGTAACCACTCAGTACGATCAATCCACATAGCGTACGTATTAGTAGATTTCAAGTCCAATCTGATGCAGATAGCCTCTTTTCTTTCATTGCACTCCCACTCCGCTTTCAATGACTGGGTATTTTTTTCTTTATTAGATCCTTCCTCACGAGGACAAAAAGAAAACATGGCCACTTGGAAAGCAACGAATTCAAAGCTTCCACTCTTGGCCCTCCTAACTGCCTCTTTCTTCTTTTGTGGGGAAGGAAACAGAGCTGCTGCGGAAAAGGTACGTTCTGTCCTGCACCTTACTGCATTATCGTAGCCTGGTATTTATGAGATCCGGTGCTCACATCCTGGTTAAGAAGAAAACCTAACAAGGATAAATACTAGCATACTGATACGAAAAGCATCTAAAAATCGAGAATATGCTTTTGTCCCTAAGGATCAGGTACTACACGCTATCAATGTAGGCAGCCCTGCAGGCCCACCCTTCAAATGCGCCAATATTCACTCTGGTTTCCTACAAACCCTAGGCTTCTGTTGTACTTCCTTGTGCCAATAAAAATCTATAAAGGCAACATACAACTCAAAGGCTAAAATTACACATCATAGTGAATGCTGAAAAGGAACTTGTATAAAATGGGTTCATAATAAGTTGGCGCCTCAAACGAGCAATTCCACGTAAGAGTAACAGCACTGTCCAAATTGTCTATTTTAGTGTCATTCTGCGCCCATAAAATAATGCCAACCTGACGGCGACGACAACAACTGCACTAGGCACTCTTAGGGATCTGAATGCCTGACGCGATTAGTCGCGCTCTTACTAAAGTTGACTAATAATCTTCCACATATAACACGTAAAGTTTAGTGAATTCCAAATTTCCTGAAGCTTGTGCGCGTGTCTGTGATCACTCCAGAGCTACGTGGTCGCGTCTAGAGTAGCAAACAAAGTGACACGCCTAAGGGATAGGGGACATAAGCAAAGAGCAGGAATATGACCATGATTCGGTGTATTATCCTCAACTTAATACAAAATAGACAGTGCACAATCATATGGACCAGAAAAAGGGTCGACTTGCCCATATCAGCATTCTGCTAATCATCAACTTGATACTGTGCAGTAGCCCGCTACAGGAGAGTCAAGCAAAGAAAAGACATTTGTTTCAGGAGCAACATATGTTAATAGTTGGGTGGCTTTTGATTTCCCCTCGCTGGTCAGAAGAAATAAATGAGAAAATATCCTTCTTATTGAACAATATGTTCGCCTTCGAACGCTATGCGATGCGAAGGGCACAATTCTTTGTTTAACAACCGTGCTTATGTGATATAAACGTTCCAATTGAAGGAGTAAACTATTAAAGGCATATATTTTCAACGCTTTAATGAATGTCGTGCTTCAAGGGTCTTTTTTGTTTCTGAGCTCCCAGCTTTTTGAGGCCGCACGTTTCGGTTAGTGTGAATGACGACGTCACTTCAGGCGCAGAGCAAGGAAATGTTCTCAGTTCATTACTTTTGTTCACATCAATGATTTCCAAACAACATCCCGCATTCTATACCAATATTTGTTGACAACTGCATTATTGTCGATCAAATAAAAGTACTGCTGACCACCATTCACCCCAACCTGACCATGATGACAATAATGCTGGGCACGAAACGGGAATAGTTTAATAAAGTATTTACAAAATACTGCTGTCCCTCAGTGCAAGCAGGGTGAGTGTACAAGATAGCGAAGCAACAAAGAAGCAACATAGCGAAGAAGGCACAAATAGCCCTTGCTGGTTAGACCTCATGGGGCTATAGTTAACTTCCTGATTTCAATCAGTTATTGTGCGCGCAAAAAAACTAAAATTTGAAATTGTCTGTCTTAGTGAATAGAGGGCCGGTTTATAAGCTTGTAACGTTCTGCTTGTCTGTGAGGTAACAGAGTTCAGTAAATGAAGTTTACAGACCGAGTTTCTTATCTAATAAGAGAGAAAGAAAAATGTACCCTGTACAATTTTTTCGACGCTCAAGTCGTGCAATCTTCTTAATTTTCATTAAAATAGAGGGGAGAGTCAGTCCTTGCTTACTTTTTAAAGGAAAACCTAGCAGTCTTCACTGTATTTTTTCCAGACCCTTTATGAGATTTCCTGTAGGGGTCCCGCACTATGCATGCATATTCGGGTGTAGGTGGTATCGTAGAAGGCTAGCGAAGCGGCTTTCTTTTAGGAGGGACATTTTCCAGTTTGTCTTAAGCAGCGCCAATTTTCGAAAAGCAGAAGAGCGAATATTACAATTATGCAATTTTCATCACAGATTACTTGTTATAGTTTGAACTATGTATTTCCAGTTAAATATTTGTCCAAGAGCGAAAGAACCTAGTTTATATGTGATTATGTGTATCATGCCTCATTGGTCGCATCAGTTCAAAACATTGTTGGCAGCATTATTCAGGTCATTCTGATCATCTTTATTTGCAATTTCTGTGAAAAAATGGAATCGTCGGCGAGCAATCGAACACGCACTGGTGGGCTGACCGTGAACAAATTTAAATACAACACGCCTTCTTTTACTCAAACATCAGCTAATATGCAGTTTCCTTACCTCATTAAAGACCATCTATTGGCTCAGACTACAGGGTAAAATTTATTAGGCAGCGACCTCACCGAAAACTCTTTCTCGAGCTCACTACATAAATACTACTCTGCTGATGCTTCTAGATTATTAACGTTCTTATGCCATACCCTACAAAGTAATAACCATCAACTGCGTAAAAAGCACACATTGGACACTGGATCAGCTCGTTTGGGTGGAGCCTATCGTAGTTCCCTCAATGAAATAACCTTCTCCCGTGAACAGTTCTGACACAGAGCCGCAATTGTGCTGCGGTGTGTTCCACGTAATATGCACAGTGCTGCAATCTTCGACACGTGAACCAGCATGGGTTCATGTCGGGAATCCAATTATCACAGCCGTAACTAGTTATTACGTATGAACATGCCGAGAAAAGACATATAGAGTACGCTACCTGCTACAGCCAAACAGCCGAGGACATTAATATGTCGGGCCAGAGCAATTAAGAATGAACACCGATGTGGCGGCGGCTGGAATCCTGCTGCGAGCTTAAAATATAATATTTCTGGTGATTGTATATAGCTTGAGGAAGTTATACACAAGGATGGATGTACGGACGAAATATCTTTTTACGTTCACACTACCTTCTTCGTCTATGTAATCGCGGCCCTAAGGCTCATCGTTAAAGCTTCTCCAACGTTCGGTGGGGCCTCACCGCTCCCAGCGTTTTCCAGGAGTCAGCTTTTTCTATTATGATTACGTGTAAAGCAGGTGTAAAGCAGCATATTAATAAGGTTACGTTCTTCCTGCATAAGGAGCCAAGATATATATCCGTCATCACGATATATATCACCAGCGACGTTTGACCAGCTCCCCTACACACGACAGGCCAGGGGACCTCAGCCGTTAAGCATCTGTCGTCATAACAACCACCTACTTAGCACCTTAACAGCCTCCGCTTGCAGCCACCTAACGGCAAAAGCGCACCCGCAGTGGCCGTTCATCGAAACATTGCTACTGCGCTGCTGCAGACAGGACGGCGCAGATTTCTTCAAAAGCTGCACTGGCAGCTACTGCAGTAAATTTTGGGTAAAAGCCAAAGAAGAGATTAGAGATAAAACATACGCTCCTGCATTAAAAAAAATGTTGTAATTGTGATTCGAGCCCGTGCCTTTCCTGTCTCAATGCCGTAGTGAGCGTAATAGTCACAGTTGCCCGCTTTTCATGCTATACCTAGGCTCAAAATGCCGTCTCATTGCTCCTGTCCTGGTTTGGAAATTTTAAAGTAACATGTTTTGCCATAAGTTGATAGAAATTTTATAGCTATCATCCTTTCACTGTACTCAGTTTCCTTCAAATTCTCTATTCAAATCAACTTATTTAACCTATTAATTGTAAACAATTACGGAGTAAAGCAGTTTTCCGAAGCTGGCTGCTTCCGCTTCCCAGCCTGATTAGAGCGACAAGGCCGCAAGACACTTGCCGGGGGTGTATCTGGACGCGCTTTATCCGAAAATTTAGTACGACACGCTACGTGATTTGAATTCTTCGTGCAACAACGCCCAATATGTAATCGTTTCAGGTATTGACCGTCACATGAAAAACATATGAAATAGTTGTTATAACAATTAAGTTACCTAGCTAACCGCTAACATGATGCACCTGTTTTTCGACCACCACTGACATTTCTATGCTCAAATTCATCTTTATACCACAATTCGTGTAAGTTCGTAAATTACTCCTGGGCATCCCTGACGCACTGTGCACAATATTTCTTAATTTTCTCATGCAGTTCCTCAAGTACGAACGAAACGTTTACCTAGTTGGCCTTTCTGGGTTAGCATTACCAACTGTTCCAGGCGTGACCTGCCTTAGTTCTACGCTTGTAGAGGAAAGAGGCGGCAAAATTACACGCCGTGTGCAGTACAACGAGCAATACGAAGTAAGTACACTTAATATTGTGTGCATATTTAATTTTGAAAATATTTGCATCTTTTGGCGCCCGGCTTGCACCATTCGCAAGTTAGGCGCGACCCACTTCGGGTTTTACTTCGGTTTAAGTTTCGTTCCAGGTTCTGTTCGTGGGGGCAATGTGATAGTGGTATTTTCTGGATCTATTGCGAATGAATCCAAATTGATGACGACGAAATCCAAAGAACAAAGCGAGAAACAAGCTATTAAGCACTCGGAATGTTCTGCTGCAGCGATGTCCCACTGGGAAGTTTAGAGGTAGCAAATAAATGAAGATTTGCCCTAGATATTCTGGAAAAAACCGGTTCAAATGAAAGTTCATTAGACACGATTATTTGTCAAAACAATTGACGATCACTTTATTTTATCTCTTTAGGATCGCTCTATAACCAAGCCAAATGAGGTAATTAGAAAGAACAAAATAGCCGAAATCTGGGTGCTTTTTTGCAATTGTTAGCAAGGCTAATCTGTTCTTGTATTCGCGCATTTAAAGCTCACTCGCGGGCACAGAATGCTTTAACGTAAGGTAGTTTGCCCTGTAGGCCATTAAGCCTGCTGGAAGAATGCGCACAAGACATTGGGGCCGGTTGTCACCTGCCCAGTGGCAGGTGGGGACTCCTGCTAGAAGCATCGGTCAAACATTGATGAAATCTGAGATTTGTGGATTTAATGCTAGCACACTAAATATTATTGTCACTACAAGTTTTTATCTGTGCGCAGAAGGTAAGAGATTAAGACAGAATAAGAACTAGTGGGCGTGAGAAACATGTCTTTGCGGCAATAGGGATGAAATTTCTTCAGTCTGGAAATGTTTAGCCGTTATGTTGCTTTTGCCGCAGGAACTGTGAACGTTGCTGTGGATTTTGTAAGGTAACTCTGTCACCTATATGTTTGTTTTCAAGAATGAACCATTTAGTTTTCTTTTGCCTTTCGCTTCTTCGAACTAAGCACTAGAGAAGTTTATATCTAAAACATTTTCTCTAAATGGCCGCCGCGGTGGCTGAGTGGTTACGGCGCTCAGCTCCTGGCCCGAAAGACGCGGGTTCGATCCCTGCCGCTGCGGTAGAATTTCAAAGGAGGCGAAATTCTAGAGGCCCGTGGGCTGTGCGATGTCAGTGCACGTTAAATAACCCCAGGTGGTCGAAATTTCCGGAGCCCTTCACTACGGCGTCTCTCGTAGCCTGTGTCGCTTTGGGACGTTAAACCCTCACAAACCAAACCAAACCATTTTCTCTAAATCATTATACATGCTGTGAATTACAATACTTTCGACGTATTCTTTACATCATGTTAAATGCAGCCATCCGCAGTGACTCATCAATTTCAATGTCAGGCTGCAGAGCACAACCATTGACGGCGTGACGCAAAAATGCCTCTCTGCGCTGCGTCGAGAATAGCAGCGCTAATAAAGTTCCAAAGCTGGTTGATCGAGCAGATGTAGACAGAATGCGAATGGACGATTTCAAAAATGAAGGCATACGTTCTATAAAGCCGGGCAGTTTTAAAGGTAGCACAAATAACTAATGCCTAGCGCACACTAGTTCCAGTCGCAGCCGTACACAGCAATATTCTTCTACGACTTCTTTCTTCGAGGCATGTAATGCCATTAGCTTTTCCACTGTATGCATGCGCAGAGAAATCACTTTGCCTTATAACAGAAAAGAGATCACGAACTGAGATCATCTTCCGTTTAGCTTTCTGCTTTCCTTAAACCAAAAACTGAAAGATCCAAACCAGACGTCCGTCCACAGATAAACAAGTGGGATTTACTTTGTCTGCAGCATACACAAACATTACCGTAACTGACATTCTACAGAAACACGAAAAACTGTATCCCTTTTTTTAAATACGGTACGTCACAGTTCAACCAAGAACTCCGGTTGTTGGATGGTAGCTACTCGGGCAAAAAATTATTCAGTACAACGTTTCGTTGAATGTAAGTGAAAGTATGAAATGCATGGCAGCAAATAAGCGGTGCATTAAGATTTTAAACAAGGATCTTAGTAGCCGAACTCTGGTCCTGAGGATAATTTCACTATATTCCTCAGCTGGACGGCGCGCACGGCTTCCTCAACCGTGTTTGGTGTCTAAAGACCCGCGGGGCCAGTGCCGGCCACATGGCGATGTGGAGGAGAGGAAGCCAGCATACGCTACACCGAATGCTGGCCTTTGTCTCAACCACACGCTGCTGCAACTGCTGCTCAGTCTTTAGCCTCGTAGACGCAAGTTCAACAAATGTCCTAGCCGCTCTGCAAATAGCAACCGGAACTGTTGCACAATATTTCGCTAGCTACACATCGGAGTGTGGCCGGGCTGGCTTAACGGATCGCTGCGCGTGTTTTGACTGCCGCGGCGTTCAGGCGCTTCAACGTCTCTCCCTTCATTAGGAAGGCTTCTCTCGTAGTTTTGGGGGGCGAAAAATCGCTCACGCATTCTTCAGTCCCACTCAATTTATCCCAGGGCTGAAGACATTCGCAAACTTAGCCCGAGGAACCGGCCACAAGAAAGCGACTGCCTAAGGTGATGGCGTTCCGATGGTAGTGAAAAAAAAAACAGCCGTCTGTTTGATGTGTGATGTCGGTGGACGTAAGAAATGTCACCTCTATCTATCCTGCTCCCTTAATTTTCTTCCAGCTTCATCTCTCCTTGAAAATCCTCCAGCCATGAAGACGGCAATATCTATGTCAGTGCACGTTAAAGATCCCCAGGTGGTCGAAATTATTCCGGAGCCCTCCACTACGGCACCTCTTTCTTCCTTTCTTCTTTCACTCCCGCCTTTATCCCTTTCCTTACGGCGCGGTTCAGGTGTCCAACGATATATGAGACAGATACTGCGCCATTTCCTTTCCCCCAAAACCAATTATTATTATTATTATCCGACACACGTCGCGAGAGTCAAAGTTTTAAAATACGCGGAGCGAAACTCACCCGCATAGCCGATCGGTTTAATCTGTATGGAACTGGGCTTCTCTCTTTGCACCATCGCCGCTGTGATATACAATCGGTGTTAATGTTTTTTCGTCTGCATACCACTTGGACAGAAAGGTTTCGAATATTTCGAATAGGTTCATCGAAAGTCAGGATTTAGATACTTTTCAATAGCACAAGCTTAAAGCGTTTCATCCTTAGCTCAAACAAGCAGTCAGACGATTCACAAACGCCTTCAACTTACAGCTTTATTGTTGTTGACGTTGACACTAGCGTTTCACATACTGACACGCGAGTGCAATAAGGTCAAGAGCCCGATTAAAAAAAAATGTGCCTGAAGAAAACGTCCAGAAATGAGAACTGGGAGATATACGCCAACCTTTCTTTAGATTTGATCCTTTTTTGACAGTGAACGCATCTTGAGGCCTGTGTTGTTCTTAGTAACAAATCTGCTTACTTATAGAGAGAAGGTGTGCTCATAAAAACGAATACATCACATCTCTGCAGTACCACGGCGTAAAAAATGGTCATTCGCGCTAGACGTTCGGAAGTCATGCGTTATTTGTCTCTATTTCCCAAGCTCTTAACTTTTTTCCTGTTCATAAATTTTTAAACTGCAAAAAATATATTGCCTTCGAAAACTTGCAGTTTTGAGCTTTATACCACTTGAAACTCTGAAGGTATGGAAATAAGAATCACCTAGCAGTGCTAATTTGCCACAGGAGAATGTTAAAGTTGCATATTTGTTATTCTTTTTTTGCCACAAATATTCTGGTGTCACTTGAGATGATCAACGCTCTTTTCAGCGTTTTACTTACCTCACAGGAAAGAACTGAGCTTCATTAATGAAAAATGCCAAACTGTAATGTTTTTTACCATGTGGCTTGTTCAGGTAAATAGTAGATTTAATACAAAAAAATGTACATAGTGCTGCCACAATTTGGCAGTGTTAGAGCTGATCTGCTGCGCTGCTGGTCAGTTATGGAGGGTTTGTTCATAAAACTCAACCTATTAAGACCAAACTTCAAACTTAATTCCGTCTTGAAAGTGAGTATCCGGATGCTCAAATATTGCATTAGGAGATATATTCCTCTTGTTTTTTGGATGTCATAATAACATAAAGACCAGCTACTTGGTGTATGTGGTAGGACTGAGCATATGCGCTGCCACATCATATACTGACACGTAAGCGGAGGCGTTATTCAGCAATCGCAATTCTATAAAGCACAAATATTTTGTGCGCGAAATAAATGAGATTTTACCTAGTTTGCTAGAAACTTATAATGGATAGTTTCAGCATAGGGAGCGCAAAATCTTTGCGTCCGTAAGAAAATATCTCGCCCTCTCTGGGCATGCTCAGTGCTTCTTAGAAACTTCTGCGACTAGCGTGCACACGGAGTTTCCAAATGTTAGCATTGCGGAAATTTGTGGGCTTGCCTGGGTAGCACAAACACGGCGGCGCACTCCACATCCGCTTCAAACCAAACAAAGCGACATGGCAACATTCTTCATGTTTCTTCGCTCTGAGTGTTGACGAGCGCTATGAAATTGTGCACTTGCGCCCATTTTTCAAGTTCTGAGTGACAATTAAGCATCGTTTTGATAAAGGTTAGCGATTTTTGACCTGGCCAACATTATTTAATCAGTAGATCATTATTGTCGTAGCAACAGTACTACGAGTTGCGTCTTTTAGATTTCCGTTGTTCTTTACTGTTACCTTTTTTTTCGCCATCATATTGTGAAAAACGGAAAAAGTCGATGATGATCATGCGGTTTCGTCATTTATTGTAAGGAATGTTTCTTTGACCATGTAAATACTGGCGCTTCCAAATGAATGTCTTGTTGAGAATACAGATAGCGGCATGCTGCAACGGCTTCGTGTGTGAAAGTGCAGGTAGACGCTACGCTGTAATAAATTTCCTAATTTTGCTTTTCAGGGTGGATCTAGACACTGGAGGCAAATGTGCGTAAGATATAAATCTCTAATTATTTTATGTTAAAATGCAAACGACTGCATTAGGTAAAACATCCTGCAGCAAAGACAAATTTCGACCATGTAGCGCATAAGGAGATGTGATTTGCTGACCCAGGACTCAACTTTTGCCCCATAATTCGAGTTTTCGTTATGCAATAATGCCGATATTTTATTAACGCTTGTAATAAGTATCGCCATGGCTTAATTGTAGGAAGAAGTACTAAAAATATCGAAACATACTAAAGGTACCACAAATCTTTTCTGCGTGGCAAACAGTGTATATTCCTTGAGGTGCGAGAGGTACACTAATAGGGGTAGTTCCCTCCCCGGCTTCGATGAACTTTTCACTGGGCTTCGTTCCTATTCACCACCGATTTCCACTAACGTCTACGTGGCGAGAGTGCGTTTTTTATTTATTGATTACAATGGTATTTCAGTGTATTCAAGCAAAAGTTATGCAGCTTAAACCTCACACGAAATGTTAAGGAGTGCGCTGGCCTTCTTTTTCTCGATATAGAATCTTTTAGTTCGCTGTCCGACATCTCACTTCACCGGATTGCTCGCATTTACGGTACAATACTGAGCCGTGATTTAAGATGAAATATTTGCCTGGCGACTACACACTGACGGTCGCAGTTTAATGAACTCGCGCCGTGCGCATGCTGCGCAGGTTGTGTAGTATCCGATCCGGTATTTGGAGAGAATTAGTTTGTTGATAGACATGACGAATGTCCGGCCAGTTGTAAACTCACATCTAAGTCGTGCTAAGAGTTGCCTTCTTATATACTTCCCCTCTCTCTTTTAGCGCGGGATGCGAGAGACGTATGTACATTGGTCTCCCTAAACATGCGGCTAAAAACGTGCGGTAATTTGGAGCCTGAATTACGCCCTTCTTACCAAACTTCAATTTCTCAAAGTGCAGAAAAACGCAAAAAATATGAGTGGCGCCTACAGTGTTTACAGTCTATATCCGTTTTACAGCCGTCCTCCTATTTTCACGTCAATACCGCTCGTTTTCATACCCCACTGGCCATGATTACGCTAACCAGACTTCATCATTTAAGTGTGCAAATTTCATATTCAAAATCCTTCTGGCACTAAGAGTCAGACAGACCGAAACGGACACGGACAGACACACAGACACAGACTGACGCCAATATGACAATTTTTAAGGTTGCGTGACTTCGGTCACATGACGTCACATCTTGGCCTGTTTTTAAAGCACTGTGTATGCCAACAGAGAAGAAAACCAGTTCACAATTAAATAATTCAGAGGAGCTTATCGGAGCTTGTACCACGTGCTCGTATCACGTTGCTCTTTGGTCTGGTCTTGAGGAGGAGGAGGTCGAGAGGGAAAAGCAGGGAGGCCAACAAGACGATAAGATCGGTTGGCTACCTTGCACGAGGAAAGGAATGGGATGATATGATGGTGAAAATGAAAGAGAGTAACAGGAAAGAGAAGTAAGTATTCAAAGTCAGCAAGCGTTTGGTAAAGTTAAGCCTATCGTGGAGACCAGAAGTTCTCAAGAAGCAGAGCAGTGCTCAGGAGGCCTTCACCTCCGACTGTCGCCGCTGCCAGTGGCGAAGTATCTGGGCGAAGAATCAGCGGCCATGCATGATCTGGAGGGAGGATTGTTTCGCCAGTTGGTTCATGATTCAAGACTGAAAACGCCGCGAAAAACGAGACAAGATACAGGGAAGCTGTGTGTGTTGCTTCTCTCTATGGTGTCCTGTTTTTTGCGCCGTTTTCAGTCTTGAATCATGATCTGGGGACTCCAGCGCACGGCAGAGAGACTGCTTTTCGGCACTGTATTCAGGGCATTTACAAAGACTATAGTCTCGCCACACCCTTAGAAATGGGTAATGGTTGGTGAAAGCTACACCAACCCAAAAGCGGCAAAGCAAAGTTTCTTCAGGCCGTGGTAAGCCGGGTGAAAGCTGGAGCTTCAGATCAGTGTCCAGGAAATTTAAACATGATGTAGAAAATTTGCCGGAACTCCACAGTAAGTGCGCAATGTCTGCCCGCGGCGTCTGCTCTCGAAATCGGGATCGACACACAATTACCGCCGTAGTGAGAAGTTCTCGCGACGTCGTCCGCTCGGTGATTTCCAGCTATGCCAATGTGCCCCGGTAGCCAAATGATGGACAATGTCGTGGCCTTATGAATGGCAGAGTGAGGTAGTTCTCGGATTTCTGCGATCAGCTTTTCGTGGACTCCACGGTGGAGAGCAACTTGTAAGCCTTGGCGGGCTGCTGTGGAATCGGTAGAAATGGACCGCTGCTGGGGCCTATGCTAAATGATGAAATGATGTGCTCAACGGCAACTCGAAGAACTGTTAGTTCTGCACCGGAGAGGAACCCGGGAGTTGTGGCGAAAATGTGCTCTCAGTGAGTCAACAGTTGCAATGTTTATGATTGAATTCTCCTAGGCGATTAGTACAATTGGGGCCGTAGAGGCAGGTTTAAGCAATGCTAGGCAGGAACAGAAAGCTTGAGCTTGAAAGCACTTTATGCTTCTTATGTAGGTTTATCTAATATTTCCAAGTGGAGGGAGGCCCTACGTCGTCACACGTATGCAGCGGTCTATCTGTGCGCACAATTATCTCGCACCATTTGCTCAGCACTGGCCATTACTTCTATTGGCGGAGCAGTCTTTCGAGGAGGAATCGTGAGGGACACATCAGTTGATGCACTTCAGGGGAGTCGCACGGCAAACGTCGCCGCAATGTAGCTCGGACCATCTGGGACAGTCGATGTTGTTATTGCATGCACCACTCATGTTCTCGATCATCGACTTCTTTTTGCATTTAAGTGGCTTCGGCACGAAAGACCGAACTTGGAGTCGAAAATGCCCAACTTTATGATGGTATGCAGTTGCTCTTGAAGGTCAACTTGATGCATTTAGATCTGCCAATGCACTAAACATCCAATAATGAGACGCTGTTGACGCTGGCTTGATTAAGATAGGTAACTCGGCGTCAACGATGGCCTGGTCGATGTAAATGGCGCCGGCTGTAGTGCCGCTGTCTTTGAGGACAAGTGATCGTACGCTGATGTGGCCGAGTTTGCTGCCGGCAATCAAACTTTTCAATGCACTCCGCTTCCTAACATCAATGGCGGTTATGTGTTGGTGGGGTTGAGTCTGACGTCGTTAATCTCCCAAGGGACGAGGCCTTCAAGGAACATTGATGCGGCTTGCCTGTTGAGTGGTTGAGGTTCTTGTTTGGCGTCTTTGGCACCAACAAGATGGTATGTGCCGGCCACCTGGCACCGCGATCATCGTACAAGTGATTGATTGGCAGGAGTCTTCACGTCGGCGCAGTCTTCACTTGACCTTCTTGCTGGGGACCCGTGTGAGCCCATCTTCCGCCGAGGAGTGATCACTGGCCACCATGTGCAACAAGGTGGGCGGCTTCCGTCGCTGTGGGGGTAGAGGTTTTTCGTCTGAGCGGCCGCAGCCGACACAGTGGGTTCTAAGCGAGGCCCATCATCCTCTACTTCGATCGTAGTGTGAAAAAAGAACCGGCGGCTCTCTGGTTATATGGCACACATTACAAAGCAAAACTGCGAAGTTGTGAAGGCAGCCTGCTGAAAAGAACTTCTTCCTGTCTCACACCACTAGTTTTGAAGTTGTATTTCCAAAAAGTTTCTCCTAGGTGTTGTTACAAAACTGTATTGCCACGCTGGTCTTGCTAAGCGAATTCGAAGCAGTTTCGGTCATGGCGTTATTTCCGATTGTTTCTGTAGGCTGGCTGCATTGTTGACGCTTGTCGGCTAGTGCCGGAGTGGTTTCTTCTCCGTCAGGGACCAGGAACAGATGACATCTGTATCGACGTATGGTTGCCTATTCGGTCTCCACCAATAGGACCTGGGTGTCAACAAAAGCCGAAGAATAGTGCCCCAGGCGCATCTGTCTCGCAGACACACCTGGATACCTGCGAACAAGTTCGGAAGAGGTCCAGCAGCATGACGCCGGTCAAAATACAGTTCTTGTTTCTGTCTCTATTTTTCGTCTTGCCTTTTGCAGGAAGCACTTGCTACTCAAGTTTTTTGCGCGGATGGCATGCGTGGCACTCTTGAGTGTAAGCAGCGGTTCATTAGCAGTAGCGCTGGACTGTAGCAGGCTGGGCCCGACGAATTTCTATATTTCAGCAAGGCAATGCAGGGCTCTTGCAGTTTCTTAAATAGCATTTTGATAGTTCCTAGCATGCGCGAAACTTCCCGCTTACCTTTGAGTGACGAGGGCTCGTTATGGCAAGTTTGAAGCCGTAGTGTCTTGCAAAATGAATAAAAGCAAATGAGTTGAAAGGCTGCGAATTGTCCGATTTCATCGTTTTCAAGGATCTCGTGCCTGGCGAAGATGCTCGATGGCCACATGTAGTGATGCTCCTCGATCCAGCGTGGCCACTACAAGATACCTGGTGTAATAATTGACAAAAGCAAGGTAGGCAAGTCCTTTCATCTCAAAGTATTCAACTCCGAATTGTTTGCGTGGGAGCTTAATTTTTTTCAGAATGGATTATCGGTTTCTCAAACTTTATGCGCTCCTTCGGGCAAGTTTGGCAACTAGAAAGAGCTCTCGGAATTTTTTGGCTTATTCTTGGGCGCCAGACTGATTCTTGACGTTAGAGCCGACGCAGACGATGCCTTGATGTCACTCGTAGACTCTTTCCAGAATTTCTTTCCGGAGCGCTCGTCAAATTTTCAGCCTGGAGTCCTTGATAAGTACCTGCTTGCACGCGGGGATCGTGCCATGATGTGAATAACACTGTATTTAGAAATTGCGGTACCAGGCCCTTTGCAGGCCAACTGCGCATATAAGCTTCCTGTAGCGAGCCGCACTCTTTGTATGTTGCATTCTTTCAGCGTATGCGGCTCGGCTTGCAGTCTGAGAGCGCATATCGAATGAATCCGTCACCGTGTGTTGATGCATTAGCTTCAGACAGTTGTCCAATGGCAATTCGCATGTTCATCCCTCTGGTTAAAGGAAGAGTGTCGTACGTAGTGAGGGTTTTGCACGAGACATGTTTAAGAGGGAACCACTACCTAATAACCCTTAATCCTACTCTTAATCTTTTGAACTCTGTTTGAAAGAGAGTAAAGAATTCACAACCCAGTAGCGAACGCGGACTCTTGAGATCCGTCTAAAAACAAAAACGTCAGTCCTCTGAAGAATTCGTCAAACCGGTCTGCTGTCCAAATCAAAGCCAATGCTTTCTTTTAGATCTGTGAACGCCACTGTTCGGGTTTCAGGAGTGAGCTGGAAGCATAAGCTGCAGGAAATCTTTCTCCGCACGCCTTTTCCTGGAGTAGGACTGAGCCGCACTATTGTCGGGTACCCGGGGCCACGCCCTTCCAGGCACCGGAGTGCAGTGGTGGGTCGCGCGGGGTGATGAAGCAGGACTTCCGCTGTTGATGTTGGCGGATTCATTGTGTCAATGCCGACGTTTCTGGGCACCTTGCGGTCAGGAAGAGGTCCGAATTCCGGAAACAGGCCTTTAAGTCGGCGACTGGCATGGTGAACTGGCGTTGGTGTGCGTCCTCCACCAGATGTTAAATTGGCTATTTACGTAGGTAAATTGCCTTGCGGGTTAAACAAAGACGACCCCCGAAGAACTAGGGCACCGCAACGGTAAGAAAGAACGGACAAGGAGAGAGCACGAGCCGCGCACTTCGTCCTTAGAAATCTTCGTTGCCTTCTTAAGTGCTGCGGCAATATATAGGCGTTGGTTAGATCTTGCGCATTTTTCTATCACCTGATTGATAGCGTTAATACGAACTAGTGTGGAATATCTTTTACGGAAGCGTGCCTGATAATTTTGTTGCTTGAAGTCTAAGCCTGCCCTGACTCTATTAGCGAATACCGTAACAAATACCTTATATGCAATGAGCTGATCTCTGTTTTTTAAGTCCTGGGCGTTTCTTTTCTTGTGAATAAAGATAATTCTAGCGCTGTTGCAAGCTTCTCTGACGCTCGAGGTCATAAGGCATTGAGTATAGAGCGGCTAATTTTTCTAGCACACTCTGCCCTCCTACTTTAAAAAAAAACCTGGTGTTCTCTGATCCTCACCAGATGCTCTTCCTTTTTGCATTTTTCTTAAGGCTTTCTTTACTTCCTCCTTCGTTACAGACGGGATGACGCATTGCTGTGCGCTACTGTATCTCTCTTTAACGTTCTGATTACATTAGCTATTGTATAGATTATATAGATTTGTGTAAAACTCTTCGGCTACTTTACCTACCTTGTCTATATTGCCAATGACATTGCTCGCCTTGTCTCTTATCTTTTTACCTATGGCAAGTCTCCTCTTCACAGCTTTTAGGCTGCTTTCGTTCTTTAGAGCATGCTCAATTAACTCCTTATTAAACCTCCTTATGTCGGCTAGTTTACACACATTTATTAACTTCGATAGCTTAGCTAGGTCTCCTTAACTTCGATAGCTATGCTGCAGAAAAGAGACATGTGTCCCTATTCTGTCACCATGACTAATCATCACGCCTAGACTTCAGCGACGTTTTGAGGTCTGAGCAACTGCTTCACGTCTCTCTCTCAGGGACTGAGCGCACACCATCTGCGTAGAAGGATGTACACAGGAATATTACCTGCTTCACGGGGAAACAACAATTCTCCGTGTTGAGGGTCCTTCCCGCCTGTTGCAATGTGTCGCGCACCTTACGAAGGTGGTTGTCGCGTTCAGTTTGTTCTTGCCACACAATGGAGTACCGTCCATATTGTTCCGCACGCCGTCGTGGTCTTCTAGGACTTGCGAGAACTTTCTATAAAAACTTTCCTGTGCGGGTGTTGTCCCAAACGGTAACCTGCAGATACAGTACCTCTAACATGTTTTAATCAAATTGGTTAGGTTCTGACACTGCTTGGAAAGCAGTATTTGGTAGATTCCGGAATTAGCATCCATTTCAGAAAGGGCCTTGGGTTCCTGAAATTTTCCCGTAGCATGTTCTATGTTGCTCGATTGTGCCAGGAAATTTCGTATCAAGCTAGGCAAAGCAGTCAAGACGCCCGTGTGCTTGTTTCTCTCTTCTGCCGGCTTTGTCGAAGTGGCCCAAATTTCAGCAGAACATGTACATTTTTGTTTTGTTGCGCCGACCAACTGCTTCTCAGAGGAGATAGTCCGGCGCTGAAGCTGCAGCTCTTTCGACGGTAAGACATCTTCTATCCTCGTGTAAATGCGCTTTTTCTTACTGTTTTCTAAGAGTCTACAGCGGGATTACATACTTCTGGGATCGCACAGTCATTCCTTTTTAGTTCGGCTTGCTATATCTTTCTTCACCGTTACACTCGTACGCACCTTGTCCAAAGCAGTGTTGAGTGTGAGCTTCAGATTCATCTATCATTGTTTCTATAAGGCCTGATCCCGTAGACCGACTACGTTCCGGTCTTTAATTAGGCGCTCCTTCATGTTTTTGAAGTCGCGTCTAATGACTAGCCTATCAAGATCGGTTGTGAACATGACTAGTTTCAACCAGATTTCGACGGCATAGATTAAAGCGAGCACTCGTAGACTGTGTTCTTTGTGTTGACAAAGCAGGTATGAAACTTCTATTTTACGAACCTGGGGTCCGTTATTTCTTCGTCTATGACGTTTCGCGATGTAATAATCTCCGGCGACTTTATGTCCATTGTATAGAGTCCTGCCTTGAACTTCGTCTGGCTTCTCGCGTAGTTCGAAAACGAATCTGTAGTCATCAACCTCATCCAAGAATGGTTGCGGCGATAAAAACGTGCCCTCTTGGAGTGGCCAGTGACGCTGAATTTCTGTGCCGCGGGTTCGTACCACAGCCGCGGCCATATTTAATTTTTGCTGCAGCTGCGGTGGCTTAGTGGTTATCGCTCTCGGCTACAGACCCGAAAGACGCAGGTTTGATCGCGGCCGTAGCGGTCAAATTTCAATAAAGGCGAAATTATAGCACCGCCGCGGTCGCTCAGCAGTGAAGACGCTAATCTACTGAATCGCAGTATCCGGGTTTGAACCCGACCGCGGCAGCCGCATTTCCAAGGAGGCGAAAGGCAAATGGCTGTGTGATGTTCGTGCACGTTAAAGATCCCCAGGTGGTCGAAATTATTCCGGAGTCCTTCACCCTGGCACCTCTTTCTTCGTTTCTTTCACTCCCTGCTTTAACCGTTCCCTTACCGCGTGGTTCGGATTTGCACCGAGGTATGTAAGACAGTTACTGCGCCACTTTCTTTCCTCAAACCCAATTGTTTTGAAATTCTAGAGGCCCGTGTACACTGCGATGTCAGAGTACGTTAAAAAACACGAGGTGGTCTAAATTTTTCGATTACTTCACTACGGCGTCCCTCATAACCTGGTCGCTTTGGGACGTTGAAGTCCAATTAACTATCTTCCAACCAGGCCGGCGAGTTTGCAGAGTTCTGAAAGTAGAAGGTCTCGGAGGCTTGATTCTTATCAATCATTTCAAAGCGCTGCTTGTCGCTTGCCACCGGAATGACGTGTTCTTGTTGCAGCAGCTGTTGGTCGTCCGCCTGTTGGAGGGGTTGTTGTGATACTACGTTGGAGTTGATTCCGCTTCTGACACAGACAGACAGACAGACAGACAGACAGACAGACAGACAGACAGACAGACAGACGGACGGACGGACGGACGGACGGACGGACGGACGGACGGACGGACGGACGGACGCACGGACAGACATACAGACAGAGAGAGAGAGAGAGAGAGACAGACAGACAGACAGACAGACAGACAGACAGACAGACAGACAGACAGACAGACAGACAGACGGACGGACGGACGGACGGACGGACGGACGGACGGATATACAGTCAGACAGACAGACAGACAGAGACGGACGGACGGACGGACGGACGGACGGATGGACGGACGGACGGACAGACAGACAGACAGACAGGCAGGCAGACAGACAGGTTCTCATGGCATTCTGACCAAGAATAACCCGGTTTCAATGCGAAATACTCATATATAAACCCACAACGGTCACATGACATCAATGATAACTGGTTGAAGGAAAAGAAAGCAGAGTGCATATCTGCTCGTATTACGCAGACGGGAGTCCCCAATGCGTTTCAGGATGATGTTTCGATGGAGACCAAACGCAAAGGCGCCCGTGTGCATTGCGATGTCAGTGCACGTTAAAGACACCCAAGTGGTCGAAATTATTCCGCAGACCTCCACTACGGCACGTCTTTCTTCCCCCCTTCTCTTAGTCACCCCGTTATTTCTTCCCATACGGCGCGGTTCAGGTGTCCGGCGATACCTGAGACAGATACTGCGCCATTTTCGTTCCCAAAGAACCATTTCAATTCAGTGATGTCACACTAAGTAGTATTTTTGTATAGAAAGCTGCACTAGGCTAGTCTGCGGCGCATACTGGGCAAGCGTCACTAGTCAAAACTGCGCATGCGGCACTAGCTGCACCGAGCCACGGGTGTCCGGTGCTGCGCAGCGCCTTTCATCAAAATCCGATTTTCAATTTCTTTTTTACTTCTTTCTTTCTTTCGTTCTTCACTCTATCCCTTCACTTACGGCGCGGTTCGGGTGTCCACCAAAATATGTGAGTCAGTTTCTGCGCCATCTCCTTTCCCCAAAAACCAAACAAAAGAAGTGAGCCCCAGGTGTTCATTCAGTTCATTGACATTTGAAAAGTTATAGAGGCCGTTGATTTTCACTAAACGAAAGGCGCACAACTGGCTGACAGGTTCAGTGGACACCTCAATCGCGCTTTCTCGTACTTGGCATTGATGTCCAGCTGCAAAAACCTAAGAAAGAGTTAAATTACATATGTACAAGTACACCTATCATGCGCGGCGCAGCATACCACGTTCATTTCCATATTCTGCGTTTGTACATTACACGCATATTACCCTCCGCTCGTATCCTGTCCCATTACCGCTCCCCTCTTCCTTTCCTCTCCCTGTCCTCTCCCTGTCATTTTATTCCCGCTAGTCGCAGATGCCGCGGATAGCAACATCTTTTCCTTCCATTGTTAATTTATTAATAAATAGCCACTAGCATATACACGCCCTAAAGTTACTGGATACATTGACATTCACAATTAGAGGTGACGCTAAGCATGTAAGGCGAGCCTATTAAAGAGGTACCATAAGCATATTTGAGCAACTAACAGAAAACGCTCGTGTGCGATGTAAATCGGGACAGCATACCTATTGACAGAAGAGTGAAACAGCAATAGTCTGACACAGAAAAAAAAGGGGGAGACCTTAGCGCCAGTTTGGCATCAAAACTATAACAAGACGATCGTTCCTAACGGAAATGAATGGGTATGACCACTGGCGGAAAAACAGTTCCTCTCCCAAGAAAAACAGTTCCTCCGACAAGAAACTGGTCAGCTCCCTTCGGTTCTTTAGTAGCCTCAAAGCCCCTACACAAACACGCTCAGAAGCCCAGAAACACATCACTCACGTGACTAGGCATCCCATTGCCTAGTCAGGCAATGGGATGCCTAGTCAGGCACCCCATTGGCGGTTGCCGCATCCCGGGCACGCTGCGTTAAGGCCCTTTGGGCCTGGAGGGTGCAGCAGCCGGACAGGGTCGCCTCCCAGTCCTCTCGGGTGGGGTTTGGGATAGGGGGTAGGGATGGGTTCTGCTGGCAGGCCCACACCATGCGGTAAGTGTCCGACACCTCCCCACAGTGTGAGCACCGCCCATCGAATTGAGGATTGAAATGCTTTAGAGTTGCCGGGCACACCATCGTGTTAGCGAGCAGGCGCAGGAGTACCCGCTCGTTGGCCTTCCCCAGCCCTTTGCAAGGAGTGGGAAGAGTTTGGTGGGTGGATTTGTAGTAATCACATATTTCCTTAAAAGTGTAAACCGGATTGAAATCGGAGTCCTGGTCATCGTCGGGTCCCGAGGGAAACGCCCGGAGAGAGAGCGCGCGGGCGGCGGCGTCGGCTGCTTCGTTTCCGTGGAGGCCTTGGTGACCTTGAGCCCAAATAATAGATCGGTGCGCAGGATCGGAGTCTCGGCTACAATTTTGATAGATGCGATAAGCCAGGGGAGTAGCCCACCCTTGCTCGACGTTTCGACAAGCCCCTCGCGAGTCGGTGATTATGTATTTAGAGGAGGAGTCGGAGGCTGCCAGGGCGATGGCGACCTCTTCTGCGTGAATTGCTGACTGGGACTTGAAAGTAAGGGCGTCTACTGTTTTGCCCTCTAGACGACCGCGGCCGTGTACGATCCCTTGGGGTCCGGGCCGGAGGCGTCCACGTAGAAGACTCCTGGTTTATTCCCAAAATGGTGGTCCAAGGCTACCGCCCGCGCCTGGCGCCTGCCATTATGGTCCTCTTTGGACATGTTGGTGGGGAGAGGCCGCACGTGGAGGGCGCGTCTCCAGTGTACGGGAAGGCGGCATCTCTCCTCTGTGAATTGGGTGTGCTGGATGTGAAGTCGGGCTAGAAGGCGGCGACCCGACCCTGTCTTTGTGAGACGAGTGTATTGGTTGGTGAGCTGGGCCTCCCGAAGCTCCCTGAAAGTGTTCACCATCCCCAGTCCCATGAGGTGGCTGGTAGAGGTAGAGAGCGGGAGGTCCAGCACGCGCTTCATGATTTTGCGGAGGATGACCTCGAGAGCATCCTCTTCCTGTTTCCGCAGGTGGAGGTAGGGAGTCGAATACAAGATTTGACTGGTCACGAATGCGTTCGCCAGCCGTAAGGCGTCTGTGCATCGTAACCCACCGCGCTTGTTGGAAATCCGGCGGACCATGCGGCCCACCTGGTTCCCCACCTGCCGGAGCTTGGCAAGTGTTGTGTCGCAACGTCGCTAGTTGTGTATGAAGAGTCCGAGGACACTGATTTCCTTGGATTCGTTAATGGGGCCGCTTTGCAGGGAGAGATTAATTTGTGTCGAGCATGTGCGCGAGGGGCGCAGATGCACGAATTCCGATTTCTGCGGGGAGCATTGCAGACCACAGTCCCGGGCATAGCGGTCCACTATGCTGGCGGCCGTTTGCAGGCTGGTCTCCATGTCCCCTAGGCATCCTTGCGTAGCCCAGAGGGTGATGTTGTCGGCGTACAGCGCGTGCTGGACCCCTTCGACGGCACCCAGCAGGGCAGGTAGGCGCATCATGGCTATGTTGAATAGCAGAGGGGACAGCACCGCGCCTTGTGGAGTCCCCCTCGTGCCGAGCAGGAAAGGTCCATGCTCTTGGTCCTGTATTTTGATGTATGATAGTCTGTCCGTGAGAAATTGCTTCACGTAATTGAAGGTTTTGATGCCGCAGTGAGTTTGACTCAAGTGTGTGAGTATGACATCGTGAGTTATATTGTCGAACGCTCCTTTCAGGTCGAGCGCGAGGACAATTTTGTCGTTTTGGGGGTATGTGATTGGGTTCAAGATTTCGCGGTCGAGTTGGAGCAGGACATCCTGTGCGGATCTGTGTTGGCGAAATCCAAACATGGTGTCCGCGAAGGTGTGGTATTGTTCGAGGTATTCGGACTGCCGATCCCGTACCATCGTCTCCATCAATTTGCCCACACACGAGGTGAGAGAGATGGGGCGGAGGTTGTCCGTGTCGATTGGTTTCCCGGCCTTCGGGATAAAGGTGACAAGGGCTGTCTTCCAGTCAATGGGGAGGGGGGTTTCCCCCGTCCAGATCGCATTAATGTATTCTAGAAGGCACTGGTACGCTGAATCAGGAAGGTTCGCCAAAAGTTTGACGGTAACCTTGTCCCGGCCCGGCGCGGTGTCCCTCTTCATTATGGCCAGACTGGCCCGCAGATCGTTAAGCTGGAAAGGCTTGTCCAACTCCGAGTTTTCCCTGCCTGCGTAGGAAAAGGCCGATGTGCGGCCGTCCTGAGTTGTGCACAGGTAGCGATCCCGGAGTGCCTGTGCCAACTGCGTTGTATTTCCTTGAAATGAGTGCATGGCTTTGTGTAGTTGCTTGTGCGTTTCTGTGCGGGTCTGCGTTGGGTTGATGAGGGCTCGGAAGAGCCGCCATGTGTTGCGGCTCGACATTTGCCTAGCCGCCGTGTTGCAGCGTTCCACCCAGTTGGAGTCAGCGAGTTAGGCCGCGTACTCTGCTGCCTGCCGGGTGAGGTCCGCAATACGCGCTTTGAGCTTCTTGTTGTGTTTCTGGCGCTTCCAGCGGCGCGTAAGGCCGCGGCGCGCTTGCCAGAGGTGGAGGAGGTGGTTGTCCACGTCCGTGACTGCCTCTGTGAACTGTATCTGCTTCTCGTGGGAGCGAAGGTGCGATATGACTAACTGGCACCAATTCGTGTAGCCTTGCTTTGTGATGTTCGTGTTGACGTCGGATGGGAAATTTTGGCGAAAGGTGGTCCAATTGGCGATGTGTGCTTGTGTGGTGGGGCGCTTGAGGGGGAGTGTATAAACAGTGGTGTGGAGGATGCAGTGGTCGCTGCCGAGGGTTTCCTCGGTGTTGATCCAGTCAGCGTGTCTTATGTTGCGAGTGAAGGTGAGGTCCGGGCATGTGTCTCGGGTCACCGAGTTGCCTGCGCGCGTAGGAAATGCCGGGTCAGTGTGGAGGGTGAGCCCCAGTGTGGACGCCAACTCCGCCAGCATGCGTCCGCGCAATTCCTCCTTACGATAGCCCCATAGCTGGCTAGGGGCATTGAAGTCGCCCACAATCAGCAGGGGGTCGCGAACCGCCTCTTTAAGTGCACGGCTAAAGAGGTCCGCGAAGGTCACTCGCTTCAGTTTCGGGGAGCAGTATACATTAAGTACGTGTAGGGGAGGATCCGACCGTCGAAGGGGAAGGATCCTTACCATGGCGTATGAGTACGGTATATTGAGATCGAGGTCAATTTCGGAGGCGGTGTACGACTTGTGTACGAGGAGACACGACGAGGGGTCTCGCTGGAACGTCGCGTAATTAGTCAGCTTGGCCGCCGTTCCTGGCTCCTGGAGGGCGACCATGGCGGGCAAAGGCTCGAAAGTTTCTAGGTAGAGACGCAGGTTCGCGCGTTTCTGCCGGGCCTTGAAGCCTCTACAATTCCATTGCGTTACGGTTACCAATTTGTGCGTTTTCGGAGGAGGGGAACGCTTGTTAGGTCGTCCTGCCATCATTAGCAATGGAGGTGTCAGATGGGGGCTGATGGGACTCCGACCCAGAGCCAGCACCGGGTTGGGGTGCGGGGTTGGAGTTCACCGAATCCGCGTCTCTGGGAGTGCCGATAATTTTCTTGTGCCTGTTGAAGGCTCGGATCACCTCGAACCGCCGGCTCGTTCGGGTGGTGTTGGATTTCATTCACCGGCTGATAGCTGCAGGGACCGTTGCCGAGCATTTGGTCTCCATGCAGCTCATCGCCGTTTCTAGCATTTTCTGGAATTGGGAGGTGAGACGCGCCTCCTTTGCGGCCATTGCCGACTCGAACGCGGGCGGCATTTCGGGCTCACTCTCCATGGCGTCGGAACTCGGGATACCCGTCGCAGCAGCTAGCTTTTCTTCTCTATTTTTTGAATTTTGGTGAGCAAGTGCCCGATCTGTGCTCTTAGCTGCTCATTTTGTCTGCGGCTTTCGACAACAATGTCGTAAGCCGAGGAGGGGGAAGAGGGTGAGGAGGATGGAGGGTAGGAGGCGACCTCTGCCCAGCTGCTCACCTGAGTGTGTTGCTGCTGCGCCGGGGCGCGGCCTCCGGCAGCGCCACCTGGTTTGAGGGCGGGGAAGTGCTTGGCGTCGTCTCCGCTAGGGGGCGGTGGTGGCGCCTGCCTATTCTTCTTCATTTTCTTCTTTCGCTTCTTCTCCCGTTGACTTCACTCCGGGAGAGGAGGAGGCCGCGTTGATGTCTCCCTCGCGCGAGCCGGTGGCGTGATTGCCGCGTACCGCGCCGCCATTGGCTTCGTCGACGGGGGCACCTTGCCTGTTTCCAGGCGCTGGCTTCTCGGTTACCCCATGCTGGGAGGGCTTGGCTCCGGCAAGATGAAGTCTGCGGAATTTTGCCTTACAATCTTTCGAGCCCGTGGGGTGGGCTAGTCCACAGATTGCACAGGACGGGTTGCACTCGTGTGGCGCACGGCCGTCCTGCGTCACAGTCACAGTTTGGCCGCAAAGGCCGCACTTGGGCGAGTTAGGCGTGGGGCAAATGTCCGCGCGGTGTCCCACAGTACCGCACTTCACACAGGTCGGCACAGTGCGCTTGTATTCTCGGACGGGGGTGAGTTCCCCGTTGTAGTGGACGTACCGCGGGACCACCTTTCCAACAAAGGTGATCACCGCGATGGATGATTTTCCGAGGCGGCGAATGTTGGCAATCTGGCCGCCTCGCCAGGCAATTTGGGCGGTGAGCGTTGCGCTGGTTTCTTCGTCGGCGATGCCTCCGATGACGCCGCGGCACACATCCCCGGTTTGTATCAAATGGCCGTGTACGGGCAGGGTGCCTTTGGTTGTCGACAACTTGAATTCGCCGAGCAGGCGATCGGCAAGGTGTGGATTCCGTGCGCCCACAACAAGCAGATTCTGCTCCAGGCGGGGACGATATTGACAACGTGCTCGGCAGTAGAAATACCGAGGTGCGAGTTCAGGGCTTTGCTCAACTCACCACGTCGGAACGTACTCCGTAGGTCGGCGGTGACCCTGGGCTTGATTATGACCACGTAGTCTTCAGGGTGCATCTGTGGCATTGGGCGGGGTTTCCACTGACGCGACTGGGCTTGTTTTGTACGCGATGAGGCAGGCCCGTGGGTGAGGGCTTGCTGCTTGGCTTGGGACGCCACCGATGTGGCAGCCGCCGTGTTGGAGCCGGCTCTGCCGCGCCGGTTGACAAGTTGAAAGATCTCCTCGTGCTCGAAACGTGCAGGTTCCACGGAAGCTTCAGGTTGAGGTGCCGAAACAGTCGCCCAGGCCATTTTGGCAAGGCCGTAGCCCCTTAGAGGGGCTTGGGAAGCCATCTTGAGATGCGGCGAGTGTGTCGCCGCCACGGGAGCGACGCAGCCGTTAGGCCTAGCGCCCGCTCCTCGCGGCAAAGTGGCAATCTCCCCTTGCAAAGTGAAAATTAAGCCCACCTGATGAAATTTGGTGTCTCCAGAGTTCTGGTGATGCGAGGGACCCACTCGATCAAATTTCAAGAGAGGCCGAATTGATGCGCCGAAAGAAATAGCGACACTTGACGGAGCCGATATGGCATGCGTCCGCTCGCATTCTTTCCAGATCCCGTAGGGGGACGGCGTCCGAGTGGGGTAAGGTCACAGTCAAACTTTTGGCAAACATTCCCAATCGAGCATACGAAACCCTACTTGAATATACCAGCGCCAGCGGGGACACTTCGTTGCCACCCGATTGGAAGACATCATTGGTAACCTTTAACCCGAAGGCGGGAAAACCGCTAAACACAGACAACCTCCGGCCCATCTCCCTCAATTCATGCGTATGGGAACTAATCGAAACGATGGTCCGTGACCGCTTCTCAGAATATCTAGAGAGGAAGAGCACCTTCGCCAACACCATTTTCGGCTTCCGACCTTATAAGTCCGCACAAGACATATATTTACAGCTTCATCGCGATTTTGTCGAACCCATAGAACACTAACACAATGACAAGGTAGTCCTATCACTCAATCTGAAGGGTGCGTTTGACAATGTTAAAGACGGCGCCATGTTAAAACAAATAAGCGAGATCAACTGCCATCCTCGTACATTCAACTACATCAAATATTTCTTAACAGACCCCTTGGCCTATATACGCATACAAGAGACCATGAACGGGCCGTTAGAGATGGGAACGCGGGGCACACCACAAGGCGCTGTGCTGTCCCCGCTTCTCTTTAATATTGCCATGAAGCACCGCCCGGCGCAGCTGGCGGGTGTCGGAGTTGTTCAGCATGCACTGTACGCCGATGACATCACCATCTGGGCTACTACGGGAAACATCGGAGAGATGGAAGAATGCCTGCAAGGAGCAGCGAGCATAGTAGACCACTACGCTACGTACTGCGGACTCCAGTGCTCCGCGTCCAAATCTGAATTTGTGCATATTAGACATACTCCGAAATGGAAAATCTCCGTTCAGCTCATTCTCACCAGCGGTCCCATCCGTGAAGCGCATGACCTGCGAATACTCTGTCTCTTCATTAATCAGCATCACAAGGCAGACACGGCCCTTGCCAAACTCTGCAAAATCGGCGACCAGGTGGGCCGAAATGTTCACCGCGTTTTCAGCAAACGAGGGCTACGAAGTAAGGATGCAGTGCGGCTCGCGCACGTCTACGTAACTATTCGAGAACTCTACTCGACTCCTTACTTCCGCTTATAGAAACATGATTAAGATTGCTTGGAGTTTGTACTCCGCAAAACTTTCAAGAGTGCCCTCGACCTTCCGATCTCCACTTCCAACGCGTGACTGCTCGCGTTGGGGATGGTCAACACCTATCGGGAACTTCGCGATACACGCGTCTCGCCCAGATCGTGTCCTGCCGCCGCCTCTTAGACCGGTTACATATCAAACATGACCACCATACGATGGAAGAGGTTCGAGTGTCCGAACTGTGGAGACGCGCCCTCTACGTACGATCCCTTCCAAATAAACATATTGGCCGGCGCCAGGCGCGGGCGGATGCTCTGCACCGCCACTATGGCTCAAAGAAACACGCCTTCAAGATGGACATTGCTGGCCCCACAGGTGGACGGCCTCTCGTTTAGAGCGCCCAGCTCAACTGATGCGGGGGAGTTAGACATCGCCCTTGGAGCCTCCCCTCCCGACTCGAATTTCTTCCTCACAGACTCTCGCGGAGCCTATCGCAGCTCTGAGTTCGGTTTGAGCACTCCACTTGCTCAATGATATGGGTCCCCGGCTACCAATTAAGGCATTCAGGTAACCAGGCCGCCTATAAGGCAGCCCGCGCACTCACTTACCGGGCACCAGGCGTTTCTTGGGTGGACTTTAACCCAGATCACAGCCCTCTTCTTTCTTTTAAAGACATTACTGAGCCCCAACGTGCCAAACACCAGCGCTACCCGGTTCCTATGAAGGAACTGGGTAAAGCTGTCGAACGAACTCTCCTTAGGCTCTTTAAAAACCCCCTGCTGTGCCCGGTGATTCTCAAGCACTTTGACTCTTCTTTTGATGGCCGCTGCTCATTCTGTTGGGAGTTGGCCGATACCTTTCATATGGTTTGGGCAGGCATGCCAAATCCTTTTCTCCCGCCCATCACCCCTCCCCCTACCCAAGAGGACTGGGAGGCGGCTCTGCTCGGCTGCGTGGAAGTATCGGCCCAACAGGCCCTGGTTCGGTGGACCTGTGCAGCGGTCAGGACCAACGGGGTCCCGGAATGAGGGACTCCGCCTTCTATTGTAAAGGGCGAGATCCACTAGGGGCCTCTGCTCGAGCACCTCTCGATACATGTAGATGAATAAATGCTTTTCACCACCACTACCACCCTTCGGGGACGTGCAGGTATTGGCCACACAGCGCGGCGTCGAAAGCCACCAGCGACCGCGATGCATCGACTGCGCCATAAACCAAAAAGACCCGCAACAAATAACAGGCAAGCAAAACGGCCGTTTGGGAAGCGGCTGCGGGGGACAAAGCTCGAAATACCTTGCCCACGGAATCCCGCATGAAATGCGCGTCAAAAAACAGGCGCTACAACGCAGGCGACTAGCGTGGCGACTGGATTCCGGGAGTGTGCAATTCGGACAGGTACTGGAGCGGAACACGCCGTACCGCTCTAGCCGATACTAAGTAGGCAGCGCTGCCCAACCAAGTTTCCAAAGTCGCGTAGATGGAGCGGTAGAGGTGTCGACGTCGGCTAAGCGTGCCCACTGACCGTGGGTTTTCGGCGAGCGGTGAGCCGAAGGCACAACAGAAAGCAACAGCGATCACATAGTGTCCACCACACGGTCTGCAACGATGTTGGCATCTGGTGCTACTGCTCTTACATGCCTGAATAATGCCACTGACGGAGCATAGAAAACGGTAGGAGGCTCTGACTGAAGTCCATGATTAACAAGGGTTGCGGGATTCAAAAAGCGCAAAGAAGCGCCCAATAAATACAGCGTCAGGGTTCGCGCCGGCGACAGATCCCCCAGCAGGATACGCAAAGTGCCCTTCGAATCTAACAGAGAGCAAAATGACGAACAAAGTTAGAAAGGCAAAACCGACTCTCTCCCACGGTTGTCCAAGAAGAGCACAAGCCACAAGCTCGGTTCCGCCAGACCCCCCCAAAAAAAAAAAACCTGTCGTTTGCCCTAATAAACGACTGGTTTGCCCTATTGAACAACAAAAAGTTCACCAAATGCAAGTCACAAGTTGTGTATCAGATTCCTCTAAGGACAAACCGGTCGATGTTTCAATTAACGTGCCAGTGAGCACTTGCGGAATGTGCGCAACCAACATGGAAGCTTCCTTGCAGACTACTGCAAAACCTGCAAAGAGTGTCGTCCGGAACTAGACAAAACAATTTTTTTGAAGAGAGGAAAAGACAACTTTGAGCGAGAAATTGTAGAGGCATATTTTATTAAGAAAGCAGAAAGCGCATGCGTTGGTGAACCGTCCATTTCAATCAGTGACGCTGAGGTGGCTTTTCTCGAAGGGTGTCATTAGGCTTTAATGTGTTGAAGATTTATCTGCTCAGTTTGTTGTTCCTGAACGTGTTTTAACAGCCAAACGAGAGTTGTGTACAATCCAATACCTTTAGTTCTTTGACGGTGAGAGGATTTCTCGAAGTTTTTAAGATTTGACACTTGTTTTAGTACTTTGACGCTGAGAGGATTTCTTGAAGGCTTTAAGTTTTCATGTCCATCGTTGTTTCCGAGTTTGTTGTTGGTCATTCATTCAATATCATACGATGCATTAAAGCAAGAATTTTGATATTGCGTTCTGTTTGCCTTGGCCAAGCGTGGGTCTTTGTTATGAGGTTGAATTGCTTTCCTGTTGGCTTTGCACTCGGATAATCTCGGGACCTAGTTTGCTTTTATCAGGAGAGTAGTGCTGAATGCTTGAATGTATCTTACGGTCTGTTAGAAGCAGCACCTACTTCCTGAATTCTGATTATTTTTTCCAATCTCTTATTCTTATGTGATAGGCTTCTGCGATACGGCTCGGGTGCTTCATAAAAAGTAAGGATTTGGGCGAATAAACCTCTGTTGCAAGTTGGCGCCTGTCCTGTTGTGCTCGTGTACCTCTTTTGTCCTTGTTATTTTCGCGCCGTCCTTCTTGAGCAGCAGCCCTCCCCCGCCATTCGTCTCCCGTTATCTATTGGCGAGCGCTGCCCATTTATCTAGCAAGAGAGAGCAACATGGTGAACTACGTGACACAATGGCCAGGAGCAGCAGCCCTCCCACGCCGTTCGTCTCCCGTTATCTATTGGCGAGTGCTGTCCATTTATCTAGCAAGAGGGAGCAACTAGGTGAACTACGTGACACAATGGCAAGGAGCAGCAGCCCTCCCACGCCGTTCGTCTCCCGTTTTCTATCGGCGAGTGCTGTCCATTTATCTAGCAAGAGGGAGCAACTAGGTGAACCACGTGACACAATGGCCAGGAGCAGCAGCCCTCCCCCGCCATTCTTCTCCCGTTATCTATTGGCGAGCGCTGCCCATTTATCTAGCAAGAGGGAGCAACATGGTGAACTACGTGACACAATGGCAAGGAGCAGCAGCCCTCCCACGCCGTTCGTCTCCCGTTTTCTATCGGCGAGTGCTGTCCATTTATCTAGCAAGAGGGAGCAACTAGGTGAACCACGTGACACAATGGCCAGGAGCAGCAGCCCTCCCCCGCCGTTCGTCTCCCGTTATCTATTGGCGAGCGCTGCCCATTTATCTAGAAAGCGGGAGCAACTAGGTGAACCACGTGACACAATGGCCAGGAGCAGCAGCCCTCCCCCGCCCTTCTTGTCCCGTTATCTATTAGCTAGTGCTGCCCATTTATCTAGCAAGATGAAGCAACTAGGTGGACAACATGACACAATGGCCAGGGGCAGCAGCCCTACCCCGCAGTTCGCCTCCTGTTATCTATTGGCGAGCGCTGCCCATTTATCTTGCAAGAGGGAGCAACATGGTGAACTACGTGACACAATGGCCAGGAGCAGCAGCCCTCCCCCGCCGTTCGTCTCCCGTTTTCTATTGGCGAGTGCTGTCCATTTATCTAGCAAGAGGGAGCAACTGGGTGAACCACGTGACACAACGGCCAGGAGCAGCAGCCCTCCCCCGCCGTTCGTCTCCCGTTATCTATTGTCGAGCGCTACCCATTTATCTAAAAAGCGAAAGCAACTAGGTGAACCACGTGACACAATGGCCAGGAGCAGCAGCCCTCCCCCGCCGTTCTTGTCCCGTTATCTATTAGCAGTGCTGCCCATTTATCTAGCAAGATGAAGCAACTAGGTGGACAACATGACACAATGGCCAGGGGCAGCAGCCCTGCCCCGCAGTTCGCCTCCCGTTATCTATTGGCGAGCGCTGCCCATTTATCTAGCAAGAGGGAGCAACATGGTGAACTACGTGACACAATGGCCAGGAGCAGCAGCCCTCCCCCGCCGTTCGTCTCCCGTTTTCTATTGGCGAGTGCTGTCCATTTATCTAGAAAGAGGGAGAAACTAGGTGAACCACGTGACACAATGGCCAGGAGCAGCAGCCCTCCCCCGCCGTTCGTCTCCCGTTATCTATTGGCGAGCGCTGCCCATTTATCTAGGAAGCGGGAGCAACTAGGTGAACCACGTGACACAATGGCCAGGAGCACCAGCCCTCCCCCGCCGTTCTTGTCCCGTTATCTATTGGCGAGTGCTGCCCATTTATCTAGCAAGATGAAGCAACTAGGTGGACAACATGACACAATGGCCAGGGGCAGCAGCCCTACCCCGCAGTTCGCCTCCTGTTATCTATTGGCGAGCGCTGCCCATTTATCTTGCAAGAGGGAGCAACATGGTGAACTACGTGACACAATGGCCAGGAGCAGCAGCCCTCCCCCGCCGTTCGTCTCCCGTTTTCTATTGGCGAGTGCTGTCCATTTATCTAGCAAGAGGGAGCAACTAGGTGAACCACGTGACACAATGGCCAGGAGCAGCAGCCCTCCCCCGCCGTTCGTCTCCCGTTATCTATTGTCGAGCGCTACCCATTTATATAAAAAGCGAAAGCAACTAGGTGAACCACGCGACACAATGGCCAGGAGCAGCAGCCCTCCCCCGCCGTTCGTCTCCGGTTATCTATTGGCGAGCGCTGTCCATTTATCTAACAAGAGGGAGCAACTAGGTGAACCACATGACACAATTCTCAAGGGCAAACTGTCGGCGCAGGTGCGGACGTGACAGCAAAGCGCACTGTTGTGATGGCGGCACGCCTCCCGTTTGTCCTTTCGCCAACAGATTTTACCATCAGCTCTGCATGCTCCAAGAAAAGTTGCCGATAACCTGGCAGACGCGTTCTTTTTCTGGTGCCGTGCCGCCGATTAGACTTCTCGACGCGAAGCGTGACGAAAAAACCGCATAACAAGATGCAGCGCACTCTTAAAATAATTACAGGATTGCAGTTCTGTCGGCTTTAAGAGCGAAAATGCGAAAGCCTGTCCCCCTTTCCCTTTCGCTCACCGTTTTTCCTTTTTAAAATTTTGGTGTTCTAATATTTCACCATTTATTATTTTTTATTTATTTACATTATTTATTAATTTTATTTTATTAATTTCTATTCTATTTTTACTTTTCTTTCATTGTTACCTAAGTAAGGTTTCTCACGCATTTACATCGTTTGTCATGAAATCAGTCACACAAAATCTGCTTTACACAAAGCAGCAATTAATTATACAACTCATTTTAACTGGATAAGAGATTACAATTCGTCAACCAAATTTCTTTCATTTCAAGATGTACTTACATGTTACCTAAGAAAATTAGACTTTTTCACATTAATATATATCGGACGACAGTATCATGCGGACAAAATTTGCGGACACGTTTCAAGGACACTTTTTGAGGACGCTACAGAAGCTTATAATGCATTCTTTGCAGTAAAATGCCTAGTGCAAATAAAAAAAAATTCTGGGGTGTTTTTGCTCTTTTGAAATACGATAACTTGGAAACAGCTAAGAAAACACGAATGCCAGAAGCCCTGCCTTAATAGGAAATTAAAATGGTTGGCACCGTTTAAAAGCAGCTTACAGCGCTCAACGCTGTCCCGAAGGCAGCTTCTCCAAGAAACCTAGCATTTAAAACTGGAAAACCAAACGTGCACTTTTTAATCAGTTTACTCTCCATTCTCTTATTTCACACCACACAAAGTGTATCGTCTCATACCAGGCCGCAAACCCATGAACTAAATTTGCTGGGTAGCACTTGGCTTGGGCGCTTTTAGGGTAGCGTCATTTTAGTGAAACAGGAAGTGTTCTTCCTTCTATGAATATGCAATGTTATCTAAACATACTCATCTCTGATGCTTTGCCTCCTTAAGTAGAAAAGTACATGCTCTAATTGTATTCAAGCTCACTACTCGAAATTTCCTGATGTGAAACCCATATACCTGTTGACAAACGCTAGACGGTTGGCGCTGGGATCCACTTGGGAACCGCTGATGAAATCCATACACTCCACCTCGGATAAATGTTTTGACCAAGTACACGAACACCGTGCGAAATAACGTGCTGAACGAAGCATAAGAGACAAGAGAAGCGGCACATCTATTCATATAAAAAACTAGCGCACATATTTTTCTCGGTCATTTTCATATTGCAGCTCGTTGCGCATGTTTCAGTTGTTTCATGTTCTCTATCAAGTGAGAGTGACATAAGTGCTGAACACCAATTTCGATTTTAGGTTTACAATGTACACACATTGCTTATGAACCGGTTCCAAAACATATTGATGTTGCGACAATTCAAGGCTCGAGACTTCACATTTCTTTGCAGAATGGTTCGATGCAAAAACCTAACGGCACAAACGGAGTGCGCGCGATCTGATCTTCGATTTCACGACGACACCCGTCATCGTACACGACCCGCACTTTCATTGAACTTAGGTTGCTGAGCAATTTTTTATCGGGCGCGATCGCGGCCGCGGCCAGTTTCAGTTTGGATGGAAATGAAATACGAAATGTTCGTGCGCTATGTGATGTCAGCTCACGTAATCAGGTGTTCTGAATCACTCCGATGCCCTTCACTAGGACTGCCTTTAAAAGCTATGCCGTTTCAGAACGTTTAACTGTGCATACCATACAATTTTTCAAAGCAAACGTTGAGATTTTAATGATGTCTTCAGGAATGAAAAATAAGTGATATATGCCACCGTAGCTTAATATAGTTCTGTTGAAAATCATGCACCTTCATCGTTTTTTCTTTAGGTAATTCACAACAGTGCATTCGGCGATAAGCACATCGGTATTGTGATTATCTGCTCGTCAGCCTCCAAACGTTCTTTGTACGACCATGCCTCAATGCAGAGAAAGGGTATTGAAGCCCATACTAAAAAGAAAAAAACTTGCTATATTTGGGCTGGGAATTCAGAAAAACCTAATGGTGCACAAAAAAGTTTAGCAAGAAGCAGTACAGGTTTAAACTGTTCGTGATATACAACTCCATATTTTTTGCAAGCGATTATAATCACCCTTACCTTTCTTCACATGGATCGAATAAATGCAATTTTATAGAAATTCACGCGCACACCCCGTTCTCTTTTTGCAGGGAGAAAAATGTTACGTTGAGTATTAAGGATTCTGACAGTGAAATGGATATTGACAGTGAAATGGATATTCTCAGTGTTTTGGGTGAGTTTTTTAAATGTATTATATTATCGTGTATTCCGTATTTAGCATTCTCAGAACTCAAGCACTCAGCACTTTTCGGAGCTTTTGTGCGCCATATGCCTGTGGTCACATGCGCAAGCTGGCACTATTATTTTTGATCTACACAAAGATGTCAATGAAAACAGTGCATATGCAAATTGAAATAACCTTACACTAAAAAGTTCTTAATATGCAACCCCCGTTCGGCTGGAACGTCGTAACACTACGCTAATAGAAATGCCATTTGGAGCAGACCCCTAAGCAGACTGTCTAGCATTTCAAAGCAACGGCTGCGACCGCAGTTACAACCTGCAATGCGCGCAAAACGGAATTTCGAAACAATAGTACCAGAAGGTACTGCTTTCTTGAATTTGGTGCAAACTAACTCCTTGCGGTTTCTCACTCGTCCTCAGAATACATTTCCTCCGATTCAAACACTGTGATCGGCTAGTTTTGTTAAGCGAAAATTCCACACCCTGGCCGTTGAGATCCTCCAATCTGCTACCCTTCCCCACTGCTCCATCACCCCCTCTGGGTTCCTACGCACGGCGGACACCCAGGCAACACGGCCGCCCACGAACAAGCCCGAGCTCTCGTCAACCGGGCAGTGGACGGAATGCCCTCGTTCCGAAATGTCAGGGATCGCCTTCTCACCAATCACGAGATCACTCTGCATTATAGAAACTCCAGCTAAAACTGCCCCCTTCCTCACTCTTCTCTGATCAAAACCGAGCCGGTGGTACGGCATCGATTACAAACCGCCACCACGCCATCGCTTTTCCTTTTCTCTCTCATACATAGTTGGGAGAAATATCCAACCTGTCACTTGTGCCCAAGCACCAGAGCGAATTTGACATTCACATATCAGATTTCTGTAAACAAACCAAAACCTCCCTTCCAAGGGATCGAATCACAGCAGCGATGGGAGGCTGCTTTGCTCAGCTCACAGACGGAGCTACAGCTTCGCTTCGTAGGCTGGGCTTTGAAGGTCGCCGCTGCCCAACAGTGCCCGGCCATCTAGACTGGCTCGAGGGCCCGTCGCCGTCCTGCTCGACGCCCCTTCCCCTTCACCCACCCTCACCTGATCTACTGAGGTGGGTGTAAATAAAGTTATTACCAAGCAACCAACTCCTATGTAAAATTGTTGCTCAAGTAGGTTCGCTCTTTATAATATAAATCCGCTGTTGATATCAATTATTTTGGGATGCAATCAGTTTTAGCCAGTCCGGGTAGCTTTTGTGCGAATATTGCCGCGCATCTTTGTAGCGTTTGTTTATTCTTCAAACCTGCCGACACGCCGCTTTATCGCATTGTTTCATGATGCAAGAAACGAACAGATTTATCTCGATTTATGCCTCCAAGCGAAGTCAATTTTATGTTGCTCCAGAATGTTGTAGTAACTTTGCACGCCGTATTTCTCAAGATCCCTATCAGCTTTAAATTGAGCACGGCCGAGACCGCCGGACATTCTGTACGACGACCGCCGAGCACGCTTGTTGCTCTGCCGCCGTCGAATGATTCAGTGCATTGTGGGCGCAACTCAGCCAAAAATAGAGTTTTGTGTAGACGCCATTTTCGCTGTCTTTCTGCTAACGGATTGCAGTCACCTCTACCTGACATCTGGTAGAGGTGTGCCCTTCTAGTCGTGACGTCAGTCATCTGCGCTGGCGTCACGAGGACGAGCCACCAGTTCACCGAGCCAGCCGACGTCTCCAGGGAGAGCAGCCTGAGTTGGCGACCTGTCGAACCGCACCCGGTAGGTTGTGCTGCTCGTAGCAGCACAGCCTCGCCAATAATGTCGATCCCGATCATACTGCAGCAGCGGCGGGTGCCGCCAAGTTTCAATGCGACCCCAGGCGAAGACACCGAAGAATGGTGGGACAAATTTGAGCGCGTGGCATCATTCAACAAACTGGATGACTCGGCGGGAATTGGACACCTATTTTTCTCAGTGGAGAGCTTAGCGCCTTCGTAGTACGAGAACCACGAGTCGTCCCTAAAGATTTGAAGTCTTTCTAAGAAGGAACTTTTGAAATATTCCCCTGTGTCCTTAGGAAAGAAAGAGCCTAACGACTCCGAGTCCAGGACCCAACTTCCGAATGAGCTCGTCTGCGGTTACATCGAAGAGTTGAGGCGCCTCTTTCGCCGCGCCAACCCCATGATGGCCGATGAAAAGGAAGTTTAGTTATTAGTGCGTGGCGTCACAGAACACCGATTTGCCAGCCTCGTCCAACAGCCGCCAAAAACCGTCAAGGTATTCATTCAAGAAGCCTACACGATCGAGAATACCCTCGACGTTCGGTCTCGGCAGTAAAACTGCCTGCTTCACTCTGTGCAATAGTCCGGAAACGACCGCACCAACCGCCCTGAACTTGCGGACAGTTATCCGCGACATCGTCCGCTAGGAGCTACGGCGACTGCTGCCATGTTCTCCACGGGGTGAAGCAGTGACCATCGTAGACGCGGTTCGAGAAGTGCAACAAGCACTTGGCACCGCGACATTGACGGCCACACAACCCCAGGCAACCACTTACGCCGCAGCGGTACACAGCCAAAGGCGTCCTCCCACTCAGCGCCAGGAGTCGTATACACAGCCTCGAAGATCACAATCGCCCGCCAACACAGTTGCAAGTTCACCCAAAAAAGTCGACCCTCTGAAGGACCCCCGACCAGCGCCTCCCGCTGTGCTTTCATTGCGGCGAACCCGGCCAGATTCTGCGACACTGCCCCTACAAGAGCATGGGCTTGTGTGGCTTCTCTATTGCTGCCTGTCACATATATTAAGGGAACTAAATTAAATTTTAAAGGAAAGGGGTTTGAAGAAGACGACGTGAATTAACCGAAGAAAAAAGAAGAGGAAGATGGAGCATTCGGTGAGGTGGAGAGAGATCATTGGTGGAGAAGAGAAGACGACGACAAGGCTTACGTGGACTAACGCCGAGGCTATAAAAGGGCGAGCGAGAGCGAGGCACTGGGGGGAACAGCAGAGAAGCGGAGGCTCCGGCAGGTCAGGGACACATCGGCTGGAAGAGAGCGACGCCGGCTACTGCTCAGGTTAGCTCGCGTTCTACGGCAACGCATCGTGGAACTCCTGCCGTGCCTGAGCCCGTTCAGGGGAGTCAACGGAGGACGCTACAACTTGCTACGGCTAGGGGTATCTCCAGCGCTTTTGCCACCCATCCGGGTGGTGCCCCCGAAGCCAACAACACCGGCATCACCTCCACGAGCGCTGGGACCTGGAGCTTGTACGAGCCCAAGCGCGTCGAACGCCGCAGCTAAACCGAACCAAACGTGAGCAAGAACGCCGAACGCTAGTAGTAGACGCTGATAGCAGTGTGCCCGGATCGTGTGTAGTTATAGTCTTTGTGTTTTGTGTTAGTTTTGTTAGTTCTGTGGTCTAGTTTTCTTGTCACGTAGGCTGTATTAAATGTTCGTTTGCGTGGGTACACCCGTCGCCTAGTCCGTTCTTTCCGTCCGATTGTTCTCCGGAGAGATCCGTGACAAAGATAAGTGGCGAGCCTGCCAGGATACATTTCCTTTTTCTTTTTTGCTTTGTCTCAAATTTTTCCGATCTCTCCAAGGCAGAAAGTATGGACTTGGCAAAAACGTTAGAGCTGGCGCTCAATCTAGGTTTAAGCAAGGAAGAGGCGATGCGTCTCTTTGACGAAGAGAAAGAAGAGGCAAAAAGGCAGAGAGAAGGGCGCAAGCACGCGCAGACGCTCGTGAAGCAGAAGAACGCGAGGCGAAAAGAGCTCGCGAGGCAGAAGAGCGAGAAGAGAAAAGAGCTTGCGAGGCGGAAGAGCGAGAAGAGAAAAGAGCTCGCGAGGCAGAAGAACAGGAGAAAAGAAGTATAGAACGGGAGAAGGAGTTTATTTTGTGGAAACAGGCGCATGTCGCGGGAGGATATGAGGAGATCATGGACAATGATCAGCGTTCCTTAGCGGGTACAGAATCTCCTAGACCGGCCAGAGTTTGCCCAAGGAAGCTGATGGCTCATTTTGATGACAAAAGAGATGATTTAGAATCATATCTGCAACGATTCGAGCGGATAGCTCTGGGGCAAGGCTGGGAGCGCAGTGAACGGGCCACGGCATTAAGCATGTGTTTAGTCGGAGAGGCGCTGAATGTGTTTGGAAGGATGCCTGCTGGTGATTCCATGGGCTACGAAAAAGTCAAAAAGGCACTCCTCCAAACATTCAGGCTTACGGCAGAGGGTTTTCGTGAGAGATTTCGCCCCGCGAACCCTGAGGATTCGGAAACCGCGAAGCAGTTTTCCTGCAGGCCGAAGAACTATTTTAATAGGTGGCTTTATATGTCAAACACAGAAAAGAGTTTTGAAGGCGTGTGTGACAAGCTGGTCACGGATCAATTTTTAGCGTGCTGCAACTCAAAGCTAGCGCTATTCTTGAAAGAAAGTTGTGCTCATTGGCAGAGTTCGCAGACACTGCGGACCAATTCCTCTGGGCTCAAGGGCTAAGAAATTTGAGTAAGGCAAAGGAAAAAACCCAAAAGACCCTAGAGACAGATGCGGCAAAACCAAGAGTATATGGCGGTGCATCTAAGGCGCCAGTAAGGTGTTTTCTCTGCGGCAAGGTGGGACACCGTGCAGCTGACTGTCGGACTAGTAGCGCTGCCCAAAAAACACAGATTGAGTGTCAAGATTGTAAGAGGAGGGGTCATACTTTGGATAAGTGCCGATACAGAACGCAGGACCGAGCTGCATGCGTTGTCGACTCAAGGGTAGAACTTGTCACGCCATCTGAAGTTCCACAGCTGAAAGGAGAGCAAACGCCGCTGGAAAATGAGGCAGTGAGTGGAACACCCAAGTCGAAAGCAGCAATGCCAGTGGTGGTTGGGCAAATAGGAGACCGTCCTATATTGGTGCTTAGAGACAGCGGAACGAACACAGTCTTGGTTCGTAGAAGCCTGGCGAAGGAGGAGGATCTTACAGGGGAAGCGTCGGCCGTAACTCTTGTAGATAGCACAGTGAGGTACCTTCTTCCTGAAGCAAGAGTTCTAGTGTCCACGCCGTATTATACTGGACAGGTAGTGGGAAAATGCGTAGACCAACCCATTTACGATCTCATCTTGGGAAACATTACGGGTGCAAGAAGTGTCGAAGACCCCGATCCCGAGTAGAGGATGCTCGACGTTGAAGAACATCCAAAGGAGGAAAGTCCCGCGACAGCTCAGACGGGTGCAGTCAGGTTCTCGTCGGCAGTGGAGACAAGAGCTCAAGCGACAGCCCGAGCAACGCAGCGTCCGCTCTTTACTCCTGTTACGATGTGCCTGAGCGTAACACCGGGCGAAATTGCAATTAGGCAAAAAGATGGCCCGAGCCTGAAGACCTGCTTCGAAAGAGCCGGGGAAAAGGTTAAAGAAAAAAGAGTCGCACGTACTTCGAATATCAATTGCTAAATGGTCTTCTGCACAGGGAATGCATATTTAGTTCAGGAAGGCGTGTCCAACAGCTGGTATTACCGAGAGATATGCGACAGACCGTGCTACGCTTAGGCACACACACTTACTCCATCAGTCAACTCACTTCTTCGGCGTCTCAGCTCTAATGGAGGAGGGTATCTCAATCAGCAGAGCCTACAGAAACCCCATTGATAGGCAACAGTACCTTCATTACAAAAGCTGCCACCCACGCCACTGCAAAACTTCAATTCCATATTCTCAATGCATCACATTCAAACGGATCTACTCACGATCAGAAAACTTTAAGGAAAGTTCTAACCGTATGCGAGAGGTTCTAGCACCCATGCTATCCGGCCTCTATTATTGATGATGCCATTAGTAAAGCGGAAGCAATAAATCGTAATGAAACGTTTGGGAATCCCCCATCAGCAACCGGAAATGAACACCGCTCTAATCTCTCCTTAGCCTTCGCAAACAGCCTTGCTAATATCAATAAATTTCTAAAAAAAATGAACGTAATTGAACAAAACGATCGACTGCCAAAAATGTTTCCTACAGTTCCACGGGCTGCCCACAGACGACCAAAAATGTACAGAATTATGTAGTTCACTCTACTGTCAATAAAGGAAAGCCTGTGGGTTACCTACCTTGCAGGAAGAATCAATGCCAAGTTTCCCAGCACATGCGGACAACACAAGCTCAGAGCACGCACTCTAATTTCAAACACTATATTCGTGAAAACTTGAATTGTGACAGTAGTAACGTTGTGTACATGCTCGAATGTAGCGACTCTCAGAAGCAATACATTTGGCAAACCGAGAATTTCCTTCCGAATTAGATTCAACTACCACCGCGCACCAGATCTCTTCCTCGCCTTCCCCTGTCTGAACACCTTCGCCAGGAAGGTCACGAGTTTCACAAACTAAAACTTACGCTGCTACAGAGCTGCGTGAGCATGAGCAAAGAGAATCATACTTTATATATAAGTTTAATACAGTGGAGGCCGGTATGAATGAGAACCCTGGTACTCTCTCCACACTTCATACGTCAGAGTTCTAGCCCTACTGAGATTCACAGCACCCTGACTGCATCGCCTGAGGTCATGCCAGTTTGCGTGCTTGCTTCCACATGCCGCCCTTATCCTCCCGCTGCCATTCGTTCTTGCTCATGACCAGGGATATCAGTTGAAACTATTTTGACAGCAAAGCATACTGCCTATTCCCCCCGCCTTTTTATTTTTTCTTTATTTTGCTCTCTTTCTCAAATAGTAGAGCGTGATGCTCCATATAGAATTGTTGGACAGTAACATATTGCAATAACGGACACTTGCGGCTTTCGCGACATTGTTCCTCATTTTCTTTCTGTTACTCTCCTCTCTCTCAGTTTCTAGGAGGGAGCCCTCGTTTTTGTCTCCGCGACGGTACGCGGGGCGGAAACGCCCTTCTGACGCGAGGCGGCGCGGAGACATTTGTGCTTTGCGGAGCCCGGCAGCGGGATCTGGTTTCTGCGGGGAGTCTGGTCGGCCGCATCCCCGCGTAACATACATTTTAACTGTTAACTGCTGCGCCCGTGAGGAGCGCGTCGCGCTCTGATGCATATGCGCGAAGTGTGGTTTCCGTTTCTTTGTTTTTTTCTTGCTGTTTTCTTGTTTATGCTTTTTTCCTTCCTAGTGTTTGAACACCTCTGGTTTCGCCGAAATAAGCTTCCCCCAATAATTCTTGTCGGCGTTATTTTTTGCGGGCAACTCACCCTTCAACGCCCCCGGTGTTTCATATCTCCGCTTTCTCTTTTTTCTCTTTCTATTTTTTCGTCTGTTCGTTTGGCCAACCTCCTCTTTTCGCTCATTCGACGGGAGGAGTCTGGTCTCTCGGTGTTGTTTGTCTCTTTCGTGATCTGTTTGTTTGCTCAAAGGAAAGCTTTTTCTCTTCTCCACGTGCATTCGGTGCCCCGAAAACGCGGACCTTTGTGTTCACACATCATCTTATCCTGATAAAGGACGGTCCACCGACCGAAACCATTGGTAAATAAGAGTTTCTTCAAGTGTACAGGCCAGACCCTGGTCCAATCGTTAGAATAAAGATTGTTACTTTTTCCACTGTGTTCCCACTCTATTGCGTTTATGTTTTACCGGACCCATCCGAACTGCAACTCCTGCTTTTATATATATATACATATATATATATATATATATATATATATATATATATATATATATATATATATATATATATATATATATATATACACGTTTGAAGCTTGTGGCAGGCCGAGGGCGTGTAGTTCGATTTCTTTAAAACACAAAGTGAACAAGGGTGGGGAAAGCCTAAGGGAACTTGCCAACATTTTGACAAGAGAAATGTTCTTCCTCTAGGCGAAGAGAAGTGTTCTTCGTAAAGCGTTGCCAAGGTTACTGAGGCCTCCCTGTCTGTTGTTCACTTTGTGTTTACACTTATTATGGAAGATGACAGCGATCGTTATGAATAAGAGGTGAAGGAATGGTTTCCTTTTACTTGTGGTGTTTAATATTGGGAAATTTTCGGTTTAATCGCCCCGTTCCTGAAAATGATTTGATCACAAGGAAAAACAACTAATTCCCGGAATAATGACATGAGCACGAAATGGAGTTTTTCGGTATTTTGGACGCTTTGGTTTTGGAACTACGTTTCGTCAGAAAATAAGCTAACCTATATGTAGTGCACTCCAATAGAGCCAATGGCATGAGCTAGGTATTAGAAAAAAATCCATATTATTCACAACATGTCCGTTGAAATCCCATTCTGTGAATGTGCAGGCTTTTATTACTGCGTATATATTTTTCACTGTTTAAGCACTAATATTATGAGAGGCCCGCTGGTTTTAACGAAAAGTTGCCCCACAGAACTCCAAATTCTACCCGTCAGTGATAGAATGAAGAAATCAGGCAATAACCATGACCTATAGAGAACTAGTCTTTATGCATGACGGATCGGAATCTCATTTATTCCTGATCTCAGATGCCCTGCCGGCATGCCGCCCACAATGCTCAAAGGGCATGCGTAACGCCAGTTCAGCATATCGTTTTCAACAGATAAATAATGAATTTTCCACCAGGAAGGATTTGATGCAGAGAGAAACGGCAAATAGACTACAATTCACGTTTTCCTTACAGGTGGTATTCAGAGAGCTGAATTGGGAAGAGTTGGGAATGTCCCTCAATCAACAATGCTTTAGTAATTTTTCATTTGCTGATGTTATCGCCTCGCTAAGTAGCTCAACGAACAAACTGTTGTGCATGACTCTCGAAATGAAACAAAGATTGCCGTTGAAAAATTTGAAGTAGTGAATGAACGCATATGCGTGAGACAGATAGTGACTACAGACCATGACCATGGACGTGGAATAACTAAGTGTATAAATAATTGGTTGATTGCATTTGTGAGGCGATTTAAAACACTAATATCAGATTGTTAGTTTCCTTCAAGAAGATAGCATTTATAACTTCTATTTTGCAAGTACTTGCCTATGTAATGGGATCTTGAAATATAGCGATAGTACTTGGGCATAAGTAAAGATCATCGCAGCTAAGCGGAAAGGAAATTCAACATTAAGAGAGCGAGAAGCACTGACTTAGTTCGAGATCATTATCAGCACGCATTTCGAATATTCCTCTCACGGGTACTGAAAACGTCCTCGTATTTTTTTATTCGTTTGCAGATATTCAGCCACCATCGCACACAGAATACCTGGGAAATTTTCCTTTAATATTCTCTCAAGAAAGTTGCTTTATAGTTGGAGACAAGACGACTTTCGAAGACGGTGAGTTTTTTGGGCTAATATTTATATGCAACCCGGTTTTAGTAAAGGTCCTTTTGCTTTCATGTAAAAGGTTAAGAAGTATGATTTCGTGCCGGTTTTCTTCTCCGAAAGGATGGAAGGAGAGCAACTATTAGTTATACAGCTATAAAATAGTTGGAAAGAAACGTGCTACTCACTTCTGCTGGGCACCATTGCTGTATTACATGCAAGCCGCAAGTGTTTAACAATATCGATCCACAATATGCGCAGTGGAAACATTGCTTCTTGTGGCCTGGTAGCAGGCAGCACAACATTCAAAACGCTCACCGTAAACATAAACTTCTGCGAGGAACTGCACCCTATTGACTTGTTCTAAAATATACTCATATTAAAGTTGGAGGTCTATTCCATTCTACATCCTATTAGTCTGCTGGAAGTATGCACGAGTGCGGTTAAATGATTTAATCTCATGCATGCACAAGGAAGAAAACAAGGAACGCTGTCAGTATATATATATATATATATATATATATATATATATATATATATATATATATATATATATATATATATATATATATATCTTCCGTCTGAGCAGGAGCCGAGACTGGTGCCCCTTGTGGCCGTCGTTGGTGAAAAATTGTGGTCCACTCGTTTCGCGGAGAGGGTTCGGAGTGTGGTGAATGAATTGGCGCGATACGGCGCATGAAGTTGTTATTTGAGTTGAAGCCTGGTTTGTGTGAGGGATTAGTACCGAGGACCTTTGTGCCTCGAAGCCGTTAGGGGGCGACTTTCGGAGGGTCATGACAGGCGGACCAGCGGTCGCAGAGGGATCCCGATGGTACCTAACGAATCCTCGTTTCGTGGTGTACACGTTGGCACCCGAATTTTTCAAAACCATCGATGAAATCAACTTATCTCACGCTCTTCATTTGATTTCGCATTCGTGAATCATTTCACACATTTTTCTCATACCAGACATGAGGATCCATAGTGCACAATATTCAAGGGACACAACACGAGCGCTAAACTTCCAATACACGATCAATATTTGGCGCTGACAGCCTTATAATGATTGCCTTGTCAAGGTCATGATGGGTCAAGGAATGAAAACAAAAAGCACAACCAAAACCACCAATCAGTGAGCAGGTTTCACACTATCGCCCGCTGCCTTGAATCTAAGAAAGCTAAGTGTTTTCTTGATAATGACACCGAACGATCACTGACACAATTTTCAAACCCTTCTTATTCCATCGACGCAGCTTAAATTATCTCCCTCGTTTTTTGATCGGCATTTTTTCTAACACTGAACACTCCTCGTACTTAGGCGCGCGCTTTTCACCACGGCAGTGATGAGCCAAATTACTTGGCCCCTTATCTTTAACGTTTCTGTGGTGCTTGCTGAGTCTCTTAGCCGGCCTTCCTATCCTGATAGTCGAGACAGGTGTCCTTACACTGCGGGACAAATTTTCTGGGGCTGACATGCAAAATTTTAACTCCATTTTCCCCTCCAATCTTTTTGAGGCCGTGGGAACGCCTGTGAATATAAGGAGGAGGGACTTTCTTTTTTATCTGTCAATCTTGTGTTTTTTCTAAGTTATGCCAGACAGCTAACTGTTCCCTGCTTCCGAAACCTTGCCAAAAGCTACCGTGCTTACCGAATGCCGCTATGACGTAAAGTATTATTTTGCTCGTGCCGCTAGCACGCGGGTTGATGCTGGATGCACGAACAGTTGTCTCTCTTTGATTGCAGAATGGTGGCAACTCATGTTGGCATTACATTTTGCTCTAGAGTAATGACATGCGGACATCTGAAGTTTTTCGAAATTTTTTTCGCAGAAAATGGCCAATTAAATTTGTTTGTTTGTCCTTGAGTTCCTTCGTAGGATTTAGAGGTTACAAGTAATAATCAGAAACCGAAACCTTTCGTATTATAGACAAACAAGAAAACACTCAACTACTCTAGAGTTTTTTTTTTTGGCAGAATTACAAAAGCGCTTTCGTAGAGCATGTGTCATACCTTGAAGAGTTTTGCTCATCGTAATACACATATCTAATACCCTGTGGCCGGAAACACCGCTTCCCGCCTCCCCACAAATATTCTGTCATGAGTCCTAACTTAGCAAAAGTATGCTACTCTGTGAAATCGCAGAAAGGACTCCAGCGAAAGGTGGAGTGGTGGTACGTAATAGCGGGCTTGTTAATAGGAATCAAAGAAAAAGGCCTTTTTCTTTGTGCATCTCGTTGGCCGCCGACAATGACTGATATTTGCAGTGCTGAGACAAGCCCCTTGCATATGCATTACCCTGCTTTGAAGAAAAATGTTTTTTTTTTTTTACTCTTTCTTAGCTCCTTCCCCTGGCGCTTGCCAATTTGTATTTCTTCGGCGTTTCTGTGGAGGCGAAATGCAAAAGGCGCCCGAGTGCGGTGCGAGGTCAGTGCACATTAAGGATCCCCAGGTGGTCTGAATTACACCGGTGACCTACACTACGGCACCTCTTTCTCTCTTCTTTCACTCCCACATTTATCCCTTCTCTTATGTTGCGGTTCGGCTGTCCACCAAGATACGTGAGACAGTTACTGCACCATTTGCTTTCCTCAGAAATTCATTTTTCCTGCAAGTAAACCTTATAAAAAATAATATGAGGTCTGCGCGTGATGGTTCCGGTCTTATGCGGCTTAGCGTCCTATAGCAACTAACGCTATGCGTGCTGCCGTAGTAGAGGTATTCAGATTATTTAATTCACTTGTTTTTTACTGTGCACCGACATCGCAGACTAGACGGGCGTCTAGCGCTTCGCCTCCATCGAAATGCGACCGCCGCGGCTGGGATCAAACCCGCGCCTTTCTGGTCACCAGCCTAGCACCATAACAAATGAGCCCCCTCAGCGGCTGAAGTCTCCACGTGCAAAATATATGAAAGTTTTAAGTGCGGCCAGAGCTAATGACTTCACATAGGAAGCTGTTTCCAGTGTTGGAATCATAACGTGCTCTTTCTTTTTTTTTTTGCAGGCAGATATATGTGTCTGGCATGGGCCAATAAAAAAACCTATACCTCTCTGCCGGAGCAGTGCAGGTCGGCGTTCAAACAGAAATGCGCTGATATAATAATGATAGAAGAAGCAAACATTACAGACTGCAACTATGATGCTACGCTATAGTTACTCAGCAGTAGCGTCATTCTTATAAGGAGGTGCCTACTTGCATATAAAAATAAAATGCCATTCTCTCAAATTGGCGCTTTCAAGAATAAGCGAACTACTTAGCGGTCATAGTAGTCCCCCCAGTATTACTTTGGGGGTTAAAATGATCACCATTGTTAAGCACACTATATTTATATATTGCTGGAACCATAGCACTTAACGCTCCTCGATCTCCACGACAAATTACGCACACCGTAGACGCTCTAGCGCGTTATAACAATCGATTAATAGCATTAGGCTCGCTAAATTCCCAGTGAACACAGAGAACACCTCGCACAGGTGCTGTACAATCTTCGTCACTGTGGGGTACAGCGCTCGAGCAGTGGATGCCACGTAGCAAAAGAGATGTCAGTCGATTTGTGTAATTAGGCATAATGCGGATCTGCGCGCTAGCAAGATGTGTTTCGGTGCTGCGCTGCTCTGTTAGGTTAAGATGGTTGCTGGTGTGTGTGTTCTTTCATGCAAAAGTTAGAGGGCATGGAAACACCTGCTATAGCACTTGCCATTGCTCGCCTGCTGATCGGCAAGACCTTGGGAAGTAAGTCACACGGTGGGCAGGTGAGCAGTGGCGCAGTGGGGCTGTGGCACCAGACAGGTGCCATGGCAGGCAGGTGTTGCCACCGGTGTGATCTGGGTTGCGACCCAGGTTGTTTTTGCCAAGCAGCTTCCCGCGATTAAATGAGCTACCTCCTAATACGATGCCCAGGGGAGCAGATAGCCACAAAACCGGGTTCTGACTCACAGACAAACAAACACACAACCCAAAATACGAGAAATGACCAGTATATGTGCTGGCGCAGAAAAACTGGAATTGGAAAGCTCTCTTTTAGAAAGCTCCCCATGGCACGTAGGTAAAGTCTGCGTGCCAACATTTCTTTCTTTATGATGATGATGATGGATTTTTATGGCTTAAGAGCATCTGTGGGCAAAGCTTCAGGGCTAGATTATAGCCGTAGTGTCGCAGGACGGACGACGAGTCCACATTCTTCAACACGAGTGTGCTTTGTTTTTGTTAGTTTTTTTCATAGCAGGCCCGTGCTTTGGGCTCAATCTGTGATCCATGCCTTTATAGCAGAAAAACATCACACATTACTCAAAATATGACCTTATGCTATTTTGTCGCTATAATACTGCTATACCGTGGGACCCTTGCGTAGATACAGCATGTAGAAACGGTAATCGTCGATCTGCATCAAGACGCTGCTTATCAACAGTCTTCACTCAACTCTCTATGCACACATTCGGATATGGAGAGCTTCCAAGGCTAATTTTCAACAAGTCATTTGAAACTCCTCTCGTCATGTCTGCATTACTTTTAAATAAGATTTTTCTATGGTTTATGTGGGTTTAACGTCCCCAAGCGATTTAGGCTATGAGGGATACCGCAAAGACGACCTCCAACAATTTCGGCCACTTGGAGTTTTAACGCACACTGATATCGCACACTACATCGCCTCTAGGATTTCGTCTCTATCGAAATTCGACCGCCGCGGTTGGGATCGAACTCGCGTTTTTCGATTGAGCTGCCAAACACCATACCACTGAGCTACCGCGGCGGCAAAGCTTTGAAATACGTATACGCTTTACTGAGATCAGAAAAAGAATTGAGGATAAGACAGCATCTACGGCAATTAAGTGCACGCTTATTTCAAGAATCATGTATCAAGTAATGCGTGAAAAAGTCTTACATCTGCACTATCTGCATTACCTTTTGAATCTACTTGAAAGTTTTTTCAGAAAATATGTACTTAACTAAACAATGGCAATTATTCTACTGATTCCAGTTAGAGTATTGCTGTGGTGGGTGATATCTACATTGTTAGGGGGCGGCCCATGAAAAAAATTTCCCTGCAAACACCAGTAGATGTAGCAGGCTGTTATACAGTTGCAGATAAATGTGAACAAATAAAGAAAAGCAATGCGCTGTAGCTTTTGTCCGAGTTTCATCTGCAGCTGATTGGTAGCTGATCTCCTGCTAAACAAGCCTGATGCTAGCAAACAAAAGTCAGCTCCTCATGCACTGACACAATAAAGTGTTCTGCAGTTAATCTGATTCATTCTGCGGTGAATGCTTCACAATTGCATTCAATGAAGTGTTACATACTCCTATGATCACAAAAGGCTTTTTACTGCACTACGAGCCAAAAAGGCGCTGAGTTCTTTAAGTGACAGCAATGTTTCTAATTTTGGCGTCTACGCATTGCAATGCTTTTTTTTCTATTGAAAACATCCCACTTTGAATGCACAAAACTCATAACTGTAGTGCATGAGAAGTTTAACATTACCAGTTTTTTTTCTTACCGCGTGCTTCCATTACCAGCATAGCTAGAGTTTATGTGCGATTTAATCCACTTATCTTCGGAAGCCTTGACCGGGATCTACCTTGCTTCGCTCTCTGAGATGCGCAGACGTCTGTGTTAAAACTAAGCCTTGCTTCCCTGCTGAAGCTTGAACAGTGTTTCCCGTTCCTTCTCTCTTCCCTTTTTAATCCCCTCATTCTATTCCCTAGTGCAGGGCAGCCAACCGGAAGCCTTTCAGGTTAACATCCTTCCCTTCCCCTCCCACTTCTTTATCTCTCTTTTGAACAGTTCAGCTGCACTGCTCACAGTAACCAGTAGGTAGTTATTGTAAAACTCTCCACAAGGCTTGCATGTGAACTGGTTGTCATGGACGCCTTGTGGCTGGGATGAGCCTGCATACGTAAAACGATGAACACTCCATTATTTCATGAGTTGGTAATAAACAAAATGAGTTTACCCAGGCAAACAACATAGTAATTACAGTGCCATGTATACCTCTGAACGCAATAATCAAGTGCGACATGTGTACATTAAAGGCACAACAGCTCCCCAATGCCTTGCTTTACTTTTAAACTGAGTTATCATTTAAAGTGAAAGAACATCTTCCTTACGTGCATTGCCTGTTTTACTCCGAGCTACATGTTTTGCTTTTAAAACAGAGTTCAGCAGTGTGCTGTGCAGCTTGCCAACATTTAAGGGGAATTTGGCGAAGTGGGCCTCCCTCATGTCGTGAGTCAGAAACTCTAACATGTGACGGCTTCTCCCGGTGGTCATACACTTACGCCATCGTGCCAGGAGTCAAATTTTGTGCGTTGAACGAATACCACATGCATGCCTTTACAGTGCATGAGGTACCCCTTTTGCCGAAAGTAACCAGGCTGCCCGGTTTGCTTCTCACTTGTATAGCGGAACAATATCGCACCTATCAAACTATAAAACGACTGTAAGGTAAGGTGAATGCTTTACCTCAACTTCCAATATCTTTTGGTTGTTAAGAGAACCATAGGTGCTCCACTATATGAGGAAGAAGCAAACCATGCAGCATGGTTACTTTTGTCAAAGACGGTACCTGGCAGCCGCAAGCTCGTCGCCTCCGCAATTTTCATTAAAAGGGCACAGACATGGCTGCAGCGTTCACTGCGGCCTGCCTTGCGCCTGCAAGCAGCAAAAAAACGGTTCCAAAGTTGACCTGAGTGATGTACACCTTTCTGACTTACTGTGTCAACCTTATCTCAGACTTAATGCTGCAGTTCTCGGAGTCGCGTATGCACAATGCAGTGCCAACATGGCCACTGTCCAGAAGGTTGAACCCTTCGGCAAACCCTCGATAATTACGCGCCAAGTTTCCATTCGTGCCTAAGTAGAACGTATTGTCGGGCTAGTTGGTAAAATACTTCAGGTATGGTAGTTGCGCGAAACACACACACACAATACAGGATACTTGCGCTCGTCCTTTACACTGTCTGTGTGTGTTTGTTTCGCGCAACTACCATGTCTGACCCATTCTTGTTCTTTGTGTTGGTCATGTTCTGGTGCGGACAAAAGTAAACGGAGCGCACCGCACAAGAAAGAACCGCGTGTTAACGCCGCCTAGCCGAGCAGGGCGGAAGCTCAAAATCACCACGCACATGTGCACGACCACAACCTCGCGCAATCCTTACATTGACACGCATGCCTCGCTTACGTCTGCGTCAATGCCGTGCTGTTGATGATTATGATCACATGGTCGAGCTTTGTGCAGCTAGCAGGCATTTCGGACCGCACAGACCACTACCTTGATAAGTAAGAGCCCGCGGGGACGGCTCTACCATTTAGACGTTTCGTCTGAGACAGCTGGAGGAGCGCTCACGCCGCTAATAACCTGTCTGTTTCAAATTTTCTGGCCTCTGAGATTTATCTGCGTGTCGCTAGCAGCCAAACTCAATAGAAGCAGTCCACGTGCTGCCGAAATTGCGCGTTAATTTACTGCAGTCATGGCTGATCATTCGGCTTGCCACTGGGAGGCACTGACGCAGGACGAATGCATGCACGCTGTCTCTCTCGTAAAGCACACAGTCCCTGCACAGGAGCCTGCTCTTACCGCCGCGGAGACAGCGGGCTGCGTATCGCGCTTTCATGTGCAGAGCAAAGCTCGAGTAGTTACTTTGCGGGCACCTTCGGGTTGTAGGGTGACTACAAGCAGCCACTGTCTCGCTTCCTCCGTGAATGTCGCGGCCGCGATGCGCCACTGTTGCGTGCCGCGCTTTCGAAATTAGGCGTATACGTACCCATGTGTACCCATTAATCATAGAAGGAGCCCCTACAGATACCAGTCAGTAATCCTAACACCTCTGTACGAGCAATATTACTTCACTGCTACCGGTTACATTTAAAGATCGGTCAGTCTTACAATATACGTGTTTCAACACAGCAGCAGCATCCAGCACCTTTGGGAACAGTCACTATGCTTAAAACGCTAGATCGCGCAGCAAAAAGCACCAGAAGCGGCGGTTCCGTCTTAGTTTAGGCTCAGCACATAGATTAGATTCCAGCGCAGGAGCTATGCGCTTCAGGACAGGCACACAGCGTGCATGCTTTGCCGCTGCATTGTTGCTCGTCGGAGCAAGACGAAAATCAATCGTAGCTATATGAAACGACCCCGGAACTGCGGTGGGAGATAGGGTGCTATGAGCACTATAGGTCAATAGGGATACACAAACGAGTCCCAGTGGCAACTAAAGTTTGAAGCACACGGGCTATTTGCGTTGGAAAAGCGCCTTGGAAAAGCGTTGGAAAAGGTCTTAGACGAACCGGCTATGGCCTTGTTAGCAGTGCACTAAGGGCGAGGCACAAGAACTAGCTCGACGGGACGAGGCGCTGAACTATCAACTTTTATTTTGAAACAAGTGGCGGACCAGAATTCAAGCAGTCCCCTATCAGGCCACGTGACCACGAAAAACAAATCAAAAACGAAACTCAATATGATACAAAATTTTCAGGTACAAAGAATCAAGCGCAAGACCTCATGCGACTAAGAAGGGAAATACAGAATCAGAACAAGGTAAAAAAACAAGATATCATCATAAAATGAAACCAATTTAGGTAAAAAATTTGCACAGCCCGAACTCATACAACAAGAACGTCAACCAAGCACAAAAAATCAAACCTAACTTTAATGGCAGTGCAGTCCCCGTGGGCTCTTTCTTATCATGGAAGTCTGGGGAGTCCGAAATGCCTCCTCTCTACATAGAGTGCCACCATCCGATCATACTCATCATGAGCGGGACATAGACGCAGGCGAATGTGAGGCATGCGGAGCAATGTGAGGGTTGTACCGGTAGGGGGCCTGCACATGCGCGTGGCGATTTTGAGCTTTCACCCGGCTCGGCTAGTCGCCGCTGACACGCGGTTCTTTCTTGTTCGGCGTGCTCCATTTACTTTTTTATACGCCTGTAACTACACGTACACAACTCAAAAATAAAATTCCACTATAATACAGGACCGGACATAAATAAGATACCAAGAATATGACTAGTGATACATTTAACGCCTTAATTATTCAGAGCAGGAAAGCTAATCAAGGGGCTGGAATCGCTTGAGTATGCCCATACTTGATAAACAAAAAGTTATCTCGACACTATCGAAGTCATACACGTCGTAGGGGTAGAAAAAACCGACCAAGTAACTGCGCGCGAGCGTCCATTCTTTAGATTAGCGGTCGCGGCGCTGTGAGTCACGAAGCGCTGCACTGTCGACTGTCGATCATTGTGCTCATCCGCGTCACGTTGTAGCTACAGGCGCGCAAGACCAGCATGCGCGCAATGCAAAGATTAAGCTTTCACCGCCGCAGAGTCGGCAGGGCAGAACTGTGGGCAGGCAACTCTAGCAGGATAATTCATCTATCGTTGGGAATACAGCGTCAGAGTCCAACGTGAACGTTGCGAAGGCAACGTCGGGACGCGATTTCCCAATCACTGCTCGTCGGTACACACGCGCGGCCATGCGTACGTATTTAATTTGTCACCTTTATATGTTTAACAAACCAGGCGAAAAATTGGCAGAGGTTTAGCACAGTTAAACAATGTTTCACAGCATGGTTACATTTGCACGGTTACCTAACGGGTGACGTCATGACTGTCTCCATCGCTCCATGACGCGAACTGACGTAATCCACGCGACCAATCACCTGAACCCTTCCCCTTTACCTAACACTAGACTGAAAGGTCACCCAAAGGTCAAAGGTCATCGTAAGATAAAAGTTCAAGACCAAAGGTCGTGACCATGTGGCGCGACTCTAAGATGGTCCACATGGTTAGGCTGAAGGGCTTAGCTATGGTGCTGCTTATAACGATGCATGACCACTAACTCGGTGAAGGTCACATTTAGTACCCTGCAGAGTGCAGCTCTACCTAGCGTAGTGAAGCGTTCGTTTGTAAATTGTTGTTTTCGAAGCGCCGCTGGTTAACAGGCACTCGCTCGTCACACATATGGTACAAAAACGGTGTGTGAATGGGAACGCTTTGGACCGATGTCTGCAGTCATGTATTACACTCTCTGACAACGATATGCGCTACTTAATGAGGATTTTAAGCATGACATCTCAGATGAGAACAATAAAAATACCGAGAACAAGCGCTGAAGCGATCCATTCATTGCTTCGAAGAGACGAAGAAGAAAACCGAGCGGTTCTCCGCGATATGAAGCGCGATCAAGTTTTAATTCGTGAAGTGATTAATTAAAGATACATATCCTTTGAAGCTTTGGCCAAAGCCTAGTATCGTCGTCCCACTTCTTCCCGACCGCTTCTGCTGAAACACTGGCTGTCGGAACTAATCCAGTAGGCGCAGCAGCCATCGCGTCGAGGCAGGCGGCGAGCGGTTAGGAGTCGTGTGATGGCTGCATGATCACGTGATCAAACATGCTGGCCTGCATGATACAACGCTGTCAAGCCTGTATAAAGCATTTAAAATGACTGCCATGAGCTGTGGAACCTAGCACCATCTATGTTGTAGAGATGGAAGTGCGACCAGCTTACGCCGAGGAACAATAGGACGCCGTAGTTTAGGGCTTCGGTAATTCGGGCGACCTCGGGTTCTTGAACGTCCACTGACACCGAACAGGGGCTGTGGATTTTAATTTGGAGGACCGGCAGACGAAACATTTGAAGACGTCAACTGGTCCGAACGCGGAGCCCGTCGATAACACGATTTCTCACCTTTGGGTGGCAGCGTACGTGCCACACTACTGGACCTCTTCGGGCTTCAGAGAGGCAGGCAGCGGTGACCGGACGTGAGTTGCAGCGATTATACAAACATGGTGTGAAAACTTCCGCGACGTGCTCAGACAGGCTGTTTTGATCTGCCCCACAGGTGTCGTCATTGGGAGAGTGAAATGGGAATGGCAAGCCCCAAGAATATCGAGTTGGCAGCATTTTTTTGCTTGTATTCAGAAATTTCTTTATTCAGTAACTCCCGTTCCTATGCATCAATTCCTGTAATTATTTTTGAGTCAGCATCTGTGTGACATAAAGAATCCATTTGAAGTGTAGCTGGCATCTGTTCAAGAAATGTTTCGCAGCCCCTTTAAAGGCAATAATTAAGCGTCTTCCATTTTATTATGAATTTAAATGCGCCACTCGAGCACTCTACATATGCATGCGAAGGCTGTACAAGGCGCTATATTGAGAAAAAGTGACCACCCGTACTACTACTGTTTAAGATAATTCACAGTAACGGTCGTTTGCGGTGCTGAATGTATCAGTCGCTGCGCAGGTGTGCCGCGCTCTATGCACAGGGGCGCAAACTAGACTGGCGCAGTTTTGCGCCACTGCAAACAAAGCGTGCCGCAAAATCGCTTGTGTACGGCTTTTTTATGAAGTCTCCTTAACTATGCGTTAGGGTGCCTCGATGTAGAGCACAATAGCTACGCTTATGATGTCTCGACACAGCTATGCGGTAAAATGCGCAACGCCACTGCTGTTTCCCGCCGTTTCTCTTTCTTAAAGGATGTTTACCCGCTTGGTAATGCGAATTTCAGCGACAGCGTATCTGGTGTACATGCTGCCCGCAGTGAAATGTTTACTAATTCGAGCTATTCAAGTAAGAACTACGCTGCTTTTACGCATCTGCACTCGCATTATCACTACGGTTAGGATTAATTTGGTACGGTTCGATGAGGCTGCTTGGATAACCACGTGCAGCAGGTGTAGGTGGGGTTCATCCGCAACGTCCAACGTCAAATGTGCGCCGAGGGTTACAGGCTGTGCTGGAGCCGATACTTGCAAAAAGTTTCCTCAATACCAAAAGCTGATCTGTCATCACCAGCCCTTAGACAGCTCACGCTACTACATTTGTACGAGAACTACCGTGATTCAACGCATATTTACACTGATGGATCTGTCCTTCCAAGCAGCTCCGCGGCGGCAATCGTCATTCCAGCGAAAGCTACAACAATCAAATTTAAGACGACCCACGCGACAACATCGACGGCAGCAGAGCTCGCAGCGCTCTTAACTGCCCTTCATCACATTGGTGATGAACCGCCACACAAATGGACAATATTCTGCGATTCGAAGCCGGTACTGCAGTCTCTACTGTCACCTCTACGACGCGGACCGCACGAGCAACTAATCTTCCATATTACACAGACGTTACACCATATAAGTGATGCCGGCCATGAAATAACGTTCCAGTGGCTTCCAAGTCACTGCGGGATTATCGGCAATGAACGGGCGGATCACGCTGCCCGCTCAGCCCATACTGAGGAGCGCCACGTCCCAATTCCTCTTTCTAGAACTGACGCGGCACGGAAGCTCCGCCTACTTGCTCGGCAGTGCACCGAGTCGCAATGGAATGAGCCACATTTAAGAAATACGCGACTGTACTCACTTGATCCAACATTAAGTCTTCGAGCGCCATCACAGCTTCGCCGTAGAGACGCCACGCTTTTATATCGACTTCGGTTGGGTGTTGCCTTTTCTAAAGCCTATGCCTTCCGCATAGGGATGACCGACACCCCAACCTGTGACCACTGCGGCCATGAAGAATCAATTGGCCATATATTGTGCTCCTGCCCACAGTACAGTCCCCAGAGGGCATGCCTTAGCCACGAACTTGACCAACTGGACGACCAACCGCTATCCGAAAAAAGAATTCTACAACATCGAAAGGACCTACCGTCGCAGAAGAAGGCCGTGCAAGCGCTTTTGCGCTTCTTACTATCTACCGGCCTGTGTGAAAGACTAACTGGAACGCCTTGTGTGTGTGTGTCTCCATGTGTGCACGTTCCTTTTTTTTTTGCTTTTTCCTCCCTGTCATCTTTCTAACCCCTATCCCCCATCCCCAGTGTAGGGTAGCAAACCGGAGACTCACATCTGGTTAACCTCCCTGCGTTTCCTTTTCATTCTCTCTCTCTCTCTCAATACCATTACCCGAATGCCTGAAAATTTTAGTTTCCGATAATGTTCAGCTTTCTCGGTCAAAAATTTTGAAGATTAGAAAATCGTAAGGCACTGTTAAGAAAATATTGAAGATAATGGTCCATAATTCTGCTGTGTTGCTAGATTGTGATAGAAAATCAAATGGGAACGATTTTGAGGATAGCAAAAACGCTAATAAAAAAAGAACTAATGTCGGCTGATCTGCGGATATACGTATTATCATAGTGAAATCTTCAATTGTATGAATAAAAACTACGTTCATAAACGGGTTTCCGCTAAAAAAAGCTTTTGTTCAGAATTGCTGGGTATGATCAATCCAAGATACCAAAAGAGTGTTGATTTCCGATACAGATAATCTCTTTAGTGTCGAGGATACTTTAATAAACCACTGAAATTGCAATTTTTAATCCGCTTGCAATATTCGCTGAGGCAACAATTTGCATTGTGGTTTCTGGAAATTTCAGCGTATTTGATCAACGGACTGTATTTGAAAGTGTTTAAAAGCATCCGGCCCCCCATTTCTATAAACATCGACAGTAGATGCAGCTGCTTCTTTAAAACTTCAGCTTTTGAGTGTCGCTATAGCGACGTTGAAATGAACGATTTTATAAGCAGCCAACCAAATTATTTTAACCGTAATGCTCTTGATGCGATCCAGTTGTCTTTTCTCTTCGTTCATTACGGCAGTGTATATCGAACTCCACCGCCTTTACCCTGTGTTGAAGGTGCAAGCTCCGTGTGCTTGGCAAACCCGAAAAGTTGTTTCCCCACCACTGTTTTCCTGACGTTTACAGTCAACCATTGCTAGTTGAATGCTACAAGGAAGACAACTAAAACTAAGAGGCGTAATTTTTTTTATCTGGCAAAACATGCTTTCCTAACCTCTGTTACTAGATGTTCTGTTTACTTTACGCTAGCCACTTACAGCATTTCGTCAAAACGCCGGTCCGCAAGATTCCCACCCTGCGTTTCAAGCGTAGCAAGTGAAAAAAGAGCATCTGCATGGGCAGACGAGCACGTTGGCGTGTTGAATTTGATGAACATGCCTTTTATCAACGAAATGAACGTGCCTTTTATCAACGAATGCCCCATGCCTTAAGGGTAAAATAAATAAATAAATAAAAAAGAAGGAATCGTAGCCACGTCAATCCTAAGGTCATCTGGGTATTGTTAAGAGAATAAGTTTCACTTCCTGCTCTTCAGTACGGCGTATATTTGTAGCATTGCTCCTCCAATGAAAGGAATGCGTCATCTGATGTATTTTACCTTTCGCGCTTATCAAGTAAACAACAGATGTTGTGTAAACTCCTCAACATAAAAGCGAAAGTCTTCCATTGCTGTTCGCAACTACCGCAAATTGAAATACAGGTGAAACGGTGTTTTCGTGCTTTTAAAGAGAATTTCTTCCTCTTGTGTTCTGTCATGGAGTGCGTAGAAGCGCAAGATATATGTCTTCTATCTCACAAAGAACGAAAGCAGAAAGACAACAGGTGACCGCGCCAACGTAATTGGCATTGTCTTTTCCTGATTATACCCTTTTTTCAGTGCACTTCCCCCTAACTCGATTTGTGACTCACAACAGCTTCAAAATAGGCTGCGACATTTCGTTTTTAGTATCGAGTGTGGTTAAAATATAGGGTACTTCAAGATTGCATTTCCGAGACCGGTGTTTCAAAATTATAATTTTGCGGCTACAAATACCTTAAACCGATATTTAAAATACATCGACAAATACTAGCTATGATAGACGAATCTTCGATCTTGGATACTGCCCATGCCTGCAAAAAAGCAAGAGGGAAAAACGATGAAGCTTGCAGATGGAAACCGATCATGAGAGGAGCGTTTGGTAGCACTGGCGATGGATTTTTGTGCGAGTTGGTAGCGCTATACGCTAAGCTCGCGGCACTCAGACTTCACGCTTGCGATAGTTTCTCGCCCACTTTCGCTCATCGCTTTAGAAACCGTGCACAAATAAAAGGGTGTTGTTTAACGTCGTACACTGCGCGGAATCCCCAGATGCAAAGAGCAGCCATTGGACGTGAAGAAAATAAGCAAGGCAGTTTTAGTTTTGTTATCAGAAAATTTTGGCATATGAGTGAATTCTGCGGCCTGGAGTGTCCTCAGCGTTTATCGCGGCGGCTGTGCAGTTACGGTGTGTGGAGGAATTGAGTTGGGAAGGAGCGGAGACACCATGTAGCTACGACGACACCCATATAGCTACACCCGTCAAAAAGCATAACAAAAGTTGCCTTGAACATAAACCCTCTAGACCGGAACGAAAACGCGCTTTTAGTAAATATTAAAAATCTTTATTACAGTGTCACTTAGTGCATCAAATCAGGATTCATGCACAATACATTTTAAATTCCCGGTATCCGTAGCGCGTCTAGAAGGCAACCGCTAAATCGCCAACTTCATTCTGGTCCATTGGGTATTCCAAGCTGGTGCTGCCAGCACAACGCATACTGATTGTTGACAACCTGGCATCCTAAAACGTCGAGGTAGGGTCTATATTCTCATCTAACCACATCACTTCAAGACACGCACCCTCATTTTGTAAATACCTGATTCACAATTGTAGATTTATAGACCGTCCTTTTCGGCCACGTGAGATATTCAAACCAAAACGCAGGCTTATCTATGCGCTATATTTTCGAAGGCTTCATGGAAAGACAAAGAAATACAACGCAACACAACAACAGAGTGACAAGTTCACACACGACCGCTCGTATATCAAGTTGTCTCTGCGTGAGTTTTTGCGTTGCGATGCACCTTTTTGTCATGGATGACTAACTATAGCCCGCAGCCTCTCCTTAGCAAACTTCATGGAAGTTGTCTTGGACTTGCCATGCTTGCAGGCTTTGTTAGAGGTCTACGGTGCGTTGATTGACGGCGCTTGCTAATGGAATCCTAAGAAACATTTCGTCTCATATGTGTGAACGCTTCGAAAGTGCAGGAGGAGTCGTCAAAATACCACTGGAAAAATGCGCACAATAACAGAAATCTTCGAACAGTTTCTTCCTGGCAAACTGCACCAATTTTTTTTATTGCAACAATGTGCCTGGTGGCATCAGGTATTTACAACTTTAGATAGACAATGAACTCTCGAAGAAAGTCCAGCAACATCCGATGGGGCGGTCTAAAAATCCGTTTTTCTACGTTTGGTTGACGGCCTAGGGCGGTCCGCACCGGATCAGGTGTTTCTGCCTCTGCAACACTTGTGCGAAAGGAGTTGTCTTTAGTGCGTCAAAGTGTACTTCATCATTGCTAGCGGCGTGCCAGGTACGCAACATGACCTTATAGCGAAGCAGCACTTTTACGGATTAGAGTGGCCTATTGAAGATTTACTCGCCCTAAGTATTCCACAAAGTACGGGGATTGTTGGAATAGAGATGACGATGACATTCTGTTAAAATAATTGCCATTCTGGCTGACAAAAAGTATGCAGTTGAAATGGAATTTTCCTTGTGCAGAGAAAAGCCCTAATGTCATGGCACTAAGCCGTATAACCTGTACGGAGTGACGAATGCTGTTTTGTCTGCATTTATCTTGCCAAATAGGCAACTTGCCTTTACCAGCTGTTTAGATTCCCATCGATAAGTACTCGGTGTAGCAGTGTCAGCGAAGGGTATCAACTTTTAGAAAGGTGGTGCAATTTTTTATTACTTTGTTATTTGCTTATTTAGTGTCAGAGCATTGCACAGAGGTCTGTGGCTTTATCAGTACAGAAAAAAATATGGCCTGGCTTAGCTAAGGTTAAGCCTAGGATGCGAAGCATCCCTGTCTGTAGGCGGCATCTCACTGTATGACTGCCTCGGCGTGAGGAGCGGGACTCTTTTATACAATGCCGCGACGACAATCGCCCCCTAGCGGGAGGAGCGGGAGTTAGCCTTGGTGGTCGCGGCCACGCGGGGACCGCGCGAGTTGAGCTTCGTTTCTCCACAGCTGGCGTGACGTCAGACCACGTGCTCGGCTGCAGCGCCCCTAGCGGGAGGAGCGGGAGTTAGCCTTAGTGGTCGCTGCCGCGCGGCGACTGCGCGAGTTGAGCCCCGTCTCTCCTCAGCTGGCGTGACGTCAGACCATGGATGGATGGATGGATGGATGGATACGGCTGAACCCTTTACATCGGGCGGTGGCTCAAGCCACCTAGCCATGTCTTGTGAAATTTTACTCCTGTCTTGCTTTTAGCCACCAATCAGATAACCTTCGCTTGGTTACTTCTAACCTCTTAAAATCCACTTTCCCTTCACTATCCCTAAACCCCAATGCCTTGGGTAAGTCAGCCCCGCTGCCTTCCACTGTAGGGTGAAGCCCTTTACAGAAAAGTATCAAGTGTTCAGCCGTTTCCTCCTCCTCTCCGCACGCAATGCACAAAGTGTCTATCTCCTGGTACCTGACTCTATACTTCTTAGTCCGCAAAACTCCAGTCCTGGCCTCAAACAACAAAGAACTTCCCCTACAATTATCATAGATATTTTCTTTGACAATTTCCTGTTTAAAGGTCCGGTATGTTTCTAGTGCCGATTTCGTCAGCATCCCTGTTTTCCACAAAGCTCTCTCTGTTCCTTTAACCTTTTTCTTAACCGATAATTGCTGATTTGCCCCCTTACTGCTGTCCAGATATTTGCTTGTCAATTTTCTAGTTCGCTTTCTCCATTTCGTGTCAACATTCTTTATATACAGGTATCTGAAAACTTTCCTAGCCCACCGCTTTTCCTCCATCCTTCTCAATCGTTCCTCAAATGCTATCTTACTGCTAGCCTCTCTGCTCTCGAAAGACGCCCATCCCATATCACCCTGTACCCCCTGATTTGGTGTATTGCCATGTGCTCCCAAAGCTAACCTCCCTACTCCCCGTTGCCTAATTTCCAGCCTTGCTTGAACATCTGGCCTCATACACAGGACCGCATTCCCGAAGGTCAGGCTAGGGACCATCACCCCTTTCCAGATCCCTCTTACCACCTCATACCTATTGTAATTCCACAGTGCCCTATTTTTCATGACAGCTGCATTCCTACTAGCTTTATTCATTACATATTTTTCATGCCCTGTCAGATACTCAACACTGTTATTTATCCACACCCCAAGATACTTGTACTCATTCACTACCTTTAGCACGAACTCCTGTATTCTATGCTCGCCGCCCTCTTCATTAAATGTCATGACTGCAGATTTTTCCTCTACTATACTTGAAGCCTAATCTATCTCCCTCTGTACTGCATATGTCTAACAACTTCTGCAGGTCTTCCTTGTTGTCAGCCATTATCACTATATCGTCCGCATATATTAGTCCCGGTAATGTCTGTTTAATCAATTCCCCTTGCTTGAAAAAAGATAGGTTGAAACCTAGTCCGCTCCCCTCTAGCTTGGCCTCCAAACCTTGCAGGTACAACATGAACAACAAAGGGGACAGAGGACATCCTTGTCTAAGCCCCCGCTGTATCTCTACAGGCCCTGATACATTTTTTTCCCATTTTATGAGCACTCTGTTACCTCTATATATATCTTTTAAAAGATTAATTACTCCATTTTTCACATCCAATGTGCCCAATATGTCCCACAAATGCTCCTGAGTAACGTTGTCATAGGCTCCCCTAATATCCAGAAATGCTAGCAATAAGGGCCTATGTTCCTTTTCCGCAATTTCTATACACTGTGTCAATGAAAATAGATTGTCCTCCAACCTCCTTTGTTTCCGAAACCCATTCTGTAGTTCCCCTAGCACCCCCTCGTTCTCCACCCAAGCCTGCAGTCTATCCTTTATAATTTGCATCACCACCCTGTAAACCACAGACGTCACTGTTATGGGGCGATAGTTACTTACGTCTGCTTTGTCCCCCTTTCCCTTATATATCATGTTCATTCTACTTAATCGCCATTCATCGGGGACTTTCTCATCCACTATCATTTTGTTCACTACCTGTATTAATGTTTGCTTGGATTTTGGTCCTAACTTCTTTATCAACATAATCGGGATACCATCTGGTCCTGTTGATGTGCCACTAGGAACCTTCTTCTCTGCCCTTTCCCACTCTCCTTGCTCAAGTGAAGCTATTGCTGTAACCGGTCTATCCTCCTTCGATAAATTATGTACCACGTGCTTTGCTGAAAATTTTTCCGTCATCCTTGTTCCTATGTGTTTTATTGCTTCATCCCCTTCTAGTCGAATACCCTCATCTGTAACAATAAACCTTTGTTCTAGCCTAGTTTTATTACTCATTGCATTTAGATGTTTCCAGAATTTTGGGCTGCTTTTCTATCCTTTTTATTTACTTTTGACATCCATTGGGCACCCTTTCTTCTAATTTTCTCATTAATCAAATAGGATGCGTCCCTTCTACACTTTATGAAGGTATCCCATTTTCTGTCTACTTCGGGTTTTGGTTCCCCCCTCTTCTTGGAATATCTGTGTTCCCTGGATGCTTCCTTGCGCTTTTCTATTGCCCTCTTGACCTCCTCATCCCACCAACTCTTGGGTTTGCATCTTTTCCCTTTTAGCTTTACTCCCACCTTAGCTAGCTCTAGCTCCAGTAATCGAGTTAATTTGGTATAAGTCCATTGTGTTTCACACTATCCTCAAAAATTACTTTCTCAATTTCTTTGGCTGCTACTTCCAATTGCTTTTCTGAGTAAAAATTTCCCCCTGATTGTTTATCTTAATTCAGTCCTACATTGCTTTTTCTTCTGAAGCTCAACTTGATACGCTTGTGGTCACTACCTACGACTTCTGGAACCATCTTCATCTATGCTCATTACCCCTAATCTGTTATACATCCTCTGTGACATTAGTGCATAATCTATCGTCGAGTGCAGACTCCCCGCCTCCCATGTTATGAGCCCTTCACACTTCTCGGTGCTGTTGCATACAACTAAATCATGCCTGTCACACATGTCCTGCAGCATGCTTCCTGTCGAATCCGTGTACCCATCCAGGTCTTCTATGTGTGCATTCATGTCGCCTAATATAATTATCTCGCCCTGTCCTCCTAGCTCATCAATGTCGCTTGCAATACATTCTAACATTTTCCTGTTTTCCTCTTTGGCATTAACCCCCTGTCCACAGGTATACAAAGCCAAGGAGTGTTTGCTTGCCTGCCACTGTTCCTTTTAGCCATAAATGTTCCCTGCATCCCAGTCTAACCCTTTGAAAATTCATACTTTTATGAATGAATGCCCCAATTTCACCTCCCTTTCTGCTGCCCTCTGTTCTATTGCAATATTCCCATGCGTTAGTCTGGGTTACAGGGTGGTTGCTCCATGTCTCTAAGATGTGTTTCCGCTAAACCATATACCATTAATTCCTCCTGTCTTAACTGTTCTTCTATTTCCTCCCATTTCAGTCTATTCCTGCCACCTTGCATGTTAATGAAACCTATATCTGAATTAACTTGGCCCTGGCGCTTGCGTCTCTTTCTTCCCCTATGGTTCTATTGTCCGTTTGATCTTAATTCTTCCTTCTCTACACTGGTTCCTTCAGAGCTCTGGGTCCCCCCCAAAAAAGCTGTTGCCTGGCGACCTATCCTACTACCCACCTTCTTGCCAGTGGCACCACCGTAGTGGATGCCATCCTGTGCAAAAAGGTGGGGCCTAACCTCGTACACTTCCCTGTTGACCTCCATCACCTCGTATCTTAGTTGTCGACTCAATAGCCTAATTACCGATTAGTCTCCACGACCCTCCTTTCCGTTTCGCGAGCCTGCCTCTGGACCTCTGGGATTGTGCATATGGTCACATGCACACTCTCGAGAGTCCTCTAAGCCTACGCATCCCCACCTCCAACTGCGTCTCAAC
>JARKHS020000099.1:0-17276 GCA_030143305.2 Amblyomma americanum
TGTTTTTATCTTTTATAAATGGTGGAAATTTCACAGCACGCCCGTCCTGTAGTAATAATAATAATAATAATAATAATAATAATTGATTTTTGGGGAAAGGAAATGGCGCAGTATCTGTCTCATATATCGGCGGACACCTGAACCGCGCTGTAAGGGAAGGGATAAAGGAGGGAGTGAAAGAAGAAAGGAAGAAAGAGGTGCCGTAGTGGAGGGCTCCGGAAAAATTTCGACCACCTGGGGATCTTTAACGTGCATTGACATGGCACAGCACTCGGGCGCCTTAGCGTTTTTCCTCTATAAAAACGCAGCCGCCGCGCTGGGGTTCGAACCCGGGAACTTCGGATCAGTAGTCGAGCACCCTAACCACTGAGCCACCGCGGGGGGTAGCCGATTCCAAGAACGACTGCGCCAGTGAATACACACGATATAGAAAATTTTTTTCACAATATTTGAGACCCAGATTATTAGTGAACCTTGATGGGTTGACGCCCACTGAGAAATCTTAGCCTTTTTATACGAGCTTACATTGAGTGACCAGCGGGAGGTCTAAAGCAATATGTCATAACCCGATGAGCGCTGTATTCTTTAGGTTATGAAAAAGAGTGCGTAGGGAACCTCATTGTAAAGCTAAAATGGTTCTGTTTTAAAAGAATGCGCACTTTTAGCACTTTTGATTCAAAGCCTTGGGCGTAACGTTGCCACTGTTACTGATTGATCCTAACACATGCGCACTTAGCTGTGAAAGTCACTAAACCTAACTATACTGGAAGCAGCGATGATTTATGCTGCCACTCATGTAAGCCTAACTCGCTTTTAATCTTCGCTAGCCTTCGTCCAGTCAATCAGTTTATATTTTTCCGCGATAGCGTTGAAGGCCCCGTTAAGCAAAAATTCTGGCGTCGCTGTTGTGATCGAAAAATCCCGAGCATGACTCCGGCTGTTTGTGCCCGGAGAGTTACCTAGGACGGAGGCGGACCACCCAGGTAACGTGACCTTGCGGTGTCATGACATCCTGCGAACTGAATAGTGAGCAAACTGCCCACCGTTGAAGATGGCAGTTAAATTAATGATCGGTCACTCGGGAAGAGTAACCTGGGTCGCACAAGGCCTATCGCTGGGTTCAACTGCGCATCGCTTAACCACTGCGGCAGGTTGGATATGAGGACTCCCAGGGATTTAGAATGTAAAGTAGCGAATGACCTTCTGCATATATAGGAATTAAGGGTATGACGCTATTGCGGAATACCCTTAAGGTGGTACTTATGTGTCCCTTCCCATTTGTATTGATGCACTAAAGAATTATCGGTCTTCGCAGCAGAAACGCTTTTTATAGTGAGTATTTAGCCTTAAGCATCCTCATTGCGCCGTCGCCGACCCGGACAAGTTGTGGTGGTGTGGGCCATTCTTGGATAGGAATGAATTTTTTTCCAGCAGCTTCTTAAAACCCTTACTTTTTTCTTTGTACCGGCAGGGCTGCGTTGAGGTAGATACTAATTGTCATCGCTCCCTTACTGAACCCACCTCAAACTTGAGGGATTGATTGCTGAGAAACGCTCTCTTCTTTTAACGCTGGTTTCGCTTCATTCTTCCACAATTATTTTGATGCCCATACAGTTTTCCAACGCTTCTCGCCTAGGTGTGTTTTCAAGTCAAACGTTAGCGCACCGAACCTTTACAGAAAAACAAAGTATTTCACACAGCGATTTTGGCGTTGATTGATGTAGTAACTGTTAGATAAAATAATTTATTGTCACTTGTACACAGTTCAAGCTGTTGCATTCTGCGGGCAACTAACGTGGGGATAATTTTGAAGCTTCTACATTTCCAGACACGAATTATCGTATGCAGCCAAACTCGATACCTGCAGCAGATGGATCAAATTATGCTTGTCGCCGACTCCAAACTTACTATTTTTAATGACATCAGTGAACTTATCAAAGACCCGAGATGTCCTACCACAATCAGGGAAGGAATTCATATTAAGGACACAAGCAGACTCGGATTCAGCAGGTAAGTAGAAAAAAATCAACATCTTAAGTAACATAAAGTTAAAGGGTTTTCCCATCGCGCATCTACCTTTTTCATATATGAGCATTAATCATTTAAGCACAATTTCCAATGTACGTCCTCGCAGCGTGCCAGAATATTTCGTCAATCTTTGCTATGGATGTAGTTTGAGAGATTTTGTCTTCAACAGACACATGACCTATAATGAGCGCTTTTTTATAGCGGCCCATATTAACTTAAACCACCGGGGGCTCAATAAAGTGTGCTGGCATCGCACATCGTAGTGCCTTTTCTTGCATTCGCCTGTTTTGAAACGCGGCTTTCTCGGCCTGATTCACACCGGCGGGTAGAAGCATCTGTATTAATTATATGCTTTATCATTGTTATTATAAGCGAAATCAATCTAAAAGAAAACATAGTGTTTATTTATCTCCCAAAAGGTCAGAGCATAAATACTGCACAACAAATAGTTTATATATGTTGTGTTCTCTGCCGTCTTTTTATTTCTTCGCTCTTTACCCATGAATACGTCCAAACTAGCGCAACTTCTCACGTTAACGAAATACTTTGGTGTGATGTGCGGTCACTGTATTCTAACTGCCATGAAAGAGCCAACTGTTAATTTTCCTTACTTTCACTTAGATATCTGTGCCCTCAACTTGTTAACACTGCTGTCACTGCTGCTTCAGAAACCTGGCCCTAACTCAAGCAATTGGCAAAGTTACTCATCAAGTAACAGAAGAAGAAAGTATGGAGTCGCTTATGGTACGTGCAATTTTCTGGGGACTCAGTGAGTATTCAGCAAGTACAGCCTTGTCTACTCCGAATTCAGCAAGCGTGCGTTCTTGGCTAGGGCTTGTTACATTTGTTGAAAGAGCCAACTACGCTTTCAAGCAGGTACCGGAAAGTATGCTGCTGTGTTAACCTGAATGCGACTAAATTGTGTGCAGTAACGAGGTTGTCAACAGAGTCAAGAGGGGCTAGCAAGACATAGTAAACTATTCTTACAACACATCACAAGGAGTGGATGAAATCTTGTGCCAATGTCTCAGAGGCCGGCTGTATTTAAAGGTTGCCAAACATGAGCAAGGTCTAGAACTTCGAGTGGTAATGGTAGGGATAAGGAGTGGACTGAATAAAATAAAAGGGTCGTGTAGAAATAAGAATGATCCAATCGAGCATAGATTTTGCAAAAATGTGGACAAGCATGGTATTTTAGGCATGCTAGGCAGCTGCTCATTGCATATAGCGGAACATATCTCACTTAAAGGAGAATGTGTGTTTGTCGAAGATTACCGGTTTTCAGAGTGAGCATATATTTGCTACCTAGTAAAAGAAATAAGGCTACAATTTTTGTAAAAGTAGGAGGTAGACCTTTAAAACTTGGACTTAGAAGTGCCGTTGTGGTTGCGCAGCATACCAGGACGAGCACCGCTAGATGATCGTCGAAAAGATCCCGGTGAGATGTTCCAGATAACGCAAAAAAAAACACTGCATACGAAAACTTTACGAAGCTAAAGTAAGCAATGATGCCTTAAGGCCACGAAAACAAAATGCCACCGAAAATGCCACCTTTTGTTATGAACGATGTTACTTCTATGTTTCAGGGAACCATGGACCTATTTTCCTCTACAGTGCGGATAAGTGGTCCCTTCATTGTGGTCGCTGCTCTATGCTTCATGGCCCGTGGTGGATCAGTGGGTTCATATCTGGTTTGGATGAAACAGTGGACGGACGCGGGTACCGACGAGACACCAACGTCTGTGTGGATTGCGGGCCTAGCGGCCATTTGCCTTTCGGACGGTGAGGAGATGATCTTGGTTTTCTTGTTGTGCAAAGATTTGAAGGGGGTTTATTGGCTTGTTTGGTCAAAACAAGCGCGTGGCGTTATCCGTTTGGCTGCCGCGCCAGTGACAATTAGATATCTCCTGAGTGATATCAGTACCACTGGAGTTTTCTCAAGTTTGTCGAGGTTGTCGTGACTCTTAAAGGCGCCCTTTCTCGAAGATTTGGTGTCGGCGTAAAACTGAGCGCGGCCCACTCCAGCCACGATTTTTAAGCCGAAGACCAGACGAAAACGAATAGCCGCTGCCCATTTGTTTTCCTGTTTAAGGAAAAAGAAATTGCCCAAAAATTAATTACATTTCCGCCGCTGTGCTCCTTGCCGTAAAGAAGTTTGCAGCGGCGTCCGTGGTGCTTTCCAAGCCACGTGAGATGAGGTACATTTAGCATAGTGGAGAAATATTAGCTTAGGCGTATGCACATTTGTGATGCTGGCTGCGTACGCGCAGTGGCCTCGCATGGCTGCACCCTACCACTGCTCCTGCGCAACTGGCGTCGGGTAAACCAGCACACGTCCGTGCTAGTGCGTTTGCCCTATGCTAATTGTTTTTATTTTCGGTTGTTCTTGGAGAAAGGCTGGCGTTGGAATGAAAAATGCAGTTACATGCTATACATCTCCCTTCCCCGAGGGCTTAATACAAATCAGCAATAAAAAAGCTTAAAATCTTTACTTACAACATTTCTTATTTTAACTGCATGCTTAATTCCAGGTTGTAGCTGTGGTTGCATGTAACAAAATGGGCAAAACTGGGGGGGGGGGGGGATATTTGTGGTTTCGTGAAAACCTAGGAGAGTGTGAGAACACAGAAGGCCTGAAGATTGAGCGCGTATACGTGACTTTGCAGGTGTTTGCAACATCTAAAATATTTCACCTGAAACTGTTGTATGCCTCTCAAACCAGCAGGCACGAAGTATTAGAGCCGTCATAAAAGCGTTAATTCAGTTCTGCTTAGCGAAACGAGGACAAAAAGGCCGACAGACCGATGGGAGTAACCAGACACCCACAGAAGTGCAACAACCAATGAATGCTGAATTTTCGTTTCATCCAAGCAAAACATTCGTTAAAAAGCGCTAAAAAGAAACTAATGTTGCAAAAGAGAAAATAATATAAGGGTGTGATACTTTAACACACATAAGGTTTTATTTATTTATTTATTTATTTATGCATTTATTTATTTTCATTTCTTATTTATTTATTTACTTACTTATTTTTTCATGCTGCCAGCACCGGCCAAGGCAGGAGATGCAGTTTTACAACTGCACATTTTGTTAGAACTATTCCATAGAAATACAAAAAAATCACGAACTCTTTGAACATTAAGAACTCTTGCATGTCACTGACAGCACATAATATGAAAAAATGTTGACAAAAAAGAAAAAAATGTACACACAGAAAAGAATATTTGAATAGTGCACAAATCGTCAGCCACAGTGCTGCGGTGTGAAATAAAGAAAGGCGCGTGGCCGTAATAGCAAAGTACAAGCAATTGTAATTTAGAGCATGTCCGACTATCAGAAGTTAACTAAAAGAAAAACAGACAGCAATGTACACCGATCACATCGACGATGACAGGTAATAAGGCTAGTATTCAAAAACATTTTTATGGACTCATAGAATATTGCCGTAGTGCAGCTTCAAATCCCTTGATGATACAACAGTCGATTTGCCGATAAATGGCAGAAAACGGCGACACAGAAGGCCTCCCGCTATGAAATATTTAATACTCCTTAATTCAAATTTACGTGTTTGCTGCTGAGCATCTCGGCACAGAACGGGCACGTTTTCAATGTTCAGTAGCTAATTCCAGTTCCTGGACTTGTGCTTCCTACGCGATAAATTTGGGGGACACTTAACTTCAGCATTGAAGACTATGCCACGACGGCGCTACTGGGTCCCGTCAGCGGCTCCACTTGATCGCATTAACATATTACCCAAACATGTGCTCTATATATGCTACCACATCGCGTAGCGCACCATTGCCGCGTGACAGAAACGTGTGGTCATTCGTTGTGGCTCACTCCTATCTAGCATGCAGCTTGTTAGTCACTTAGTCACTACTGCCTTAATTAGTGCCTGTGTAATTGCGGTAAATAAGCTTCCATATTACGTGAAAGAAAACACGACATACATTAAAAACGCTACTTTAATCAAGGCGCATGAACGTGCGTGTGTCGCCAAGATGCATTACGGAAAATCGAAGGGTACGATTCCTCTTTAATTACTCCAGTGTTGTTTTCAGTGCATTTAACTTATATACCGAGATCTCGTAGTGACATTTGTTTCACGTTGCGAACTTGAGAAAATTTTATGAAAAATTTTAATTACTTTCTATTCCGCCGCTTCAAATCCGGAGTTTCGCGCCATAAGAACGTCGGACGCCATCGACGGGACGCGGCATATTCCACTGAACAATTGCACTGAAGCCATCGCTTCAAAACGCATTCCACGCCTGAAGCCCCGCAGCTGGGTCCAAAATAGTTCAGTGAGCAGCACGCTTTCAAATTGGAATTATATCGTCGTGTCACAGAGCATGAACGAACAAGGAATTTCCAGTACTGGTTAACGAATAAAATCTCTTAACAACTCGAGCGTGCAGCGCACACCCGCAGGTTTACTTGTTGCTGTGGTTCAAGCTGCCTGTTTAATACTTGCTTGCGTTTACTCTTACCCTCGAAACAGAGTCAACATTTGCTGAGACTGTTCATCGATGCTGTTTTCAAAGCTAAATTCGTGACGATTAATGACAAAAATGTCAATCACGCCCCCACCTTAAACCTCTCTATTCCTCGCATGATTAAACAGTCCTCCTTGGCTGGCTGGGCGCCTTCACCCTGGCAGTCGCAATGAGGAACCTCTCCTTCCGGTTACAAAGGGCGATGGTGAGCCGGGTGCTGGACAGCCCGGTGGATTTTTTCGACTCTACACCACGGGGCCGTGTTCTCAATCGCTTCTCAACAGAGCTCGAGAACGTTGACTGCTGCCTCTATCTCTCACTGAAGCAGATCCTGCAAACACTGCCCGCAGGAATCGCCCGAATTGTCGTGACGGGCCTCCAAGCACCAGCCGCAGGGGTGCTGGCAGGCGTCACTGCCGCCTTCTACCTAGCCACGATGGTATGCCAATCTGTCAGTCGTTTTTTTCACTTGAGCAGAAACTGTTTCCTGCGCATTCAGGAATTCAGGACGCTATTATGGCGTGAAATAAACCGTTCCAGGCGCTGCTAGACCCCGAGATTGAAAACAAATATTTTTCCGCCGGAAAACTATATATATCCGCAACTAAAGACAGCCCGTCTGTTACTTTTCGGACGCAAAACAAAAATGGTCAATATGTCTAGAAGCATGGACAACAATTTCAACAAAGACTCACAATGTTTAGTAATTGTAACATGAAGAGGCTGGGATTTGTGAAATATGTGAAGGATCGTTGAGTAAAGTTCTGTTTTCTTCACGCTGGAAATTAAGCGATAAATTTATATTATTGCTGGTGGCGAAATCTGTCTGCCTGAAAATGGCAGAGGACGTGCCACCAAACTTTCTTGGTAAAAAATATTGCTAACTGTGTTAACCAGTTTGCGTAAAACACCTCTCTAGTTGTATCATACACAACGCTACACTTACTTAAAAGAGACAGAGAAGGCACTCTTAGGTCCACCATGCTGTTATAAAATTCTGCCTAGTTTGGTTTGCACACAATTGTGTCCCTAGCCCTTTACAGCGTTAAAGATGATGAAAGAAACTATCAACATCGACATAACGCTGTCCTGATCTGCGGAATAGCGATGAGCTGCGGCTTAAGATTTTGTTTCCTTGACATCCCCCATCGTTACGTCTGAAGCAAGACATAAAAAGAATTGTAGGAACAGTCTATGTGATGTAATTGCGGAGCAAAAAAAGCAGTCTGAGAAGCTGGCGAATCAGAAAGCGTAAAAATTTAAAATAGCATTATCTTGTAGCGTTGTCTAGCAGTCCAAATCAAGGAAACAATCTGCAGGTCATCATGGCCAAGGCGTGCAATGCGGCACGTCGATTAGAGAGCGTCCAGGCGTCGCACCTGCTTCAACACGTGGCTGAGACACGAGACACACTGAGCGTACTGCGATCGTACGGCGTGGAGGAGCGCTTCTGTCGGCACTCCTATCGCCTAGTCGACGCTGCAATGAGGGCGCTGCTCACGCTTACCAACGGCCTCCGAAGCGTGCGGTTCCTGGGAGGTCTCTGCGGGTTCCTGGTCGTAATGGCGTCTGTGGCCTTTGCTGTGATTCTGCCTGGACAAAGCCAAGACCTTGCCAACAACGGAAGCGCCGTGGGGCTCGCTCTCAGTGCATCTGTCGGCGTGAGTTTACGACGCTGAGGCGCTCCTTGTCACTCGCGAACGGTAGAGAACAATGTGAATGGGAAGAGCCAAAAGCAGTTTTGACTTCTAGTCCTTTAGAACAAAGAACTTTCAGGGTTCAGTTCACAACTCTGGTAATAAGCGGCTTCTGTGTTCGAAGTGTGGCGTAACTGTGCCGTAACTTAACAAAGATACCCATTTAAACAAATCAATAGTTTGTTTTTCATAAAGTTTGGTTTGGTTGGGTTAACGGGCTTTAACGTTCCAAAGTACCTTAGGCAATTAGGGACGCCGCTTTGAATGTTTCTGGAAATTTGAACACACTGGGGTTTTTAACATGCGCTGACATAGCACAGTACACGGGTCTGTAGCATTTCGTCTCCATCGAAATGTGACCGCCGCTGCTGGGGGTCGAACCCGACTCTTTCAGGTCAGCAGCCGTGCGCCAATATCAGCGAACCACAGCAACCGCTCGTTTATTTGCATAAAGTGCCCAGACGAGAGTTCTCTACTCAAGTGTTCATCTTCACAATCATTGATTGCTAGACCAGTTAGGCCCTCTGCCACTGGCCTCTACTCAACTGTCTCCTGCAGCAGCTGCGGCACCTTAGCACTGAAGTTTAGTGTAATCATCTGCCCTCCTTACTTTCTGGCTTGAGTTACTTGAGTCGTGCTCGACTTACTTAGCAAGACAATGCATCTGCAATTGGGAGATTACTAATGTGTGTTTTTGTTCCCCACTCTTCCATATATACTTCTTAATATGTAGACGTAAGAATTCCCATACAACTTCCGGTACTCCAGTGTCTGTGGTATGGAATCACTGTACGGGAGTTCAATTTGAAAAGACAACAATTCGTCGCAGCTATTTAAATTATGAAGGAGACAGCCTTTAATGGCTCAAACTCGCGTTGACCGTCTGTCCGCTACATCGCCACCTAGATCACGTGACCTCGATCACGTGGCACCAAGCTCGCGCCAGCTGCTCTTCTTCTGTGTCGTCAAGTGAAGCCAAGCGCGGCAAATTCAATTCAATGCAATCAGTCGCAAACAGCTTTCGCCTTCCCGCAGTTAAGAGATATCTAAGTGTCTACAACGAATTTTTCTCTCAAATGATATTTCTTCTCTGTGACTACGCCTTTCATTCTTACAGGTCGCTTTCCTCATAATGGGCTCCTCGGGTTCAGTGTTCTTTTGTCTCCAGACGTTCGTCTCTGTTGAGCGCTGCGTGGACTACACTCGACTGCCTCCCGAGGTCAGTACCAGGTCACTGGAAAGGACTGAACAAGTATTTTGTTACCTTCGGACACAATATTTTGGTTGCCGATTGTGAAAAGACGTTAGTTATCAACAGGAATTTTTATTTTCCCGAACAATTGTTTCTTATTGGAACCGGCCCAGTTATCAGAAGATTGTAGTGATAAATATTCGCTTAAAATAGCAAACTGCTGAGCAACGAGATACGCACAGATAAAAGCACTAAGTAGCCATTACAAGAATGTGAATTAAATATTCGCTGGCAGGGCAGCTTAGATGAAGATGTGAGAACGGTCATGCGGGACAACCCGCTGAAGCGGTCGTCCATTATTATGCCTGAGCGGATGTATTTTGTCAGTAGGTTTTGTTCAAACCAGCTTTCGCAAGCGCACTTCTCTTTTCAATGTTTGGATTCGTGCAATATCGTCTCCGCCAGTTAATGACCATGTATATAAAATTGAACAAAGAATGGAGCGGCTTCGATATATCTCGTAGTTGGGGACCGTGAAAGTCTGATGAGCCGGTGAAAAAGGCACATCGAAGCAAAGAGAACTTTCCGCCCAGTGTGACAGGTTGCGACGCAGTTCCTGTTCCAGAGAAAAACGTCTGACGCTTGTGATCACTAGCGAAAAATCGCTTTCGTCGCTCAATTCCTACCACCACGACACCCAAATGTAAAAATAAGCAGCACGACCCACCCAGGATAGTGTATTCGGTGAAGCCTGCAATTCCGCCCAAATAAGCCTACACCCCCCCCCCCCCCCCCCTCCCCCCATATCAGCGACGCAGCGCACTGCAGGCCAGGTGAAACGGATAAAGACATATTTGCTGAGGGGAACATCCTTTATCTTTGTATAGCCACTCTTTCTTCAATGTTCACGGAAAAGTTATTCGTAGCAATTTACTGACTTAACGAAATTCACTGGTGCAGGGACAGGGAAAGTAGAATTAATACAGAAATTTGTGAACATTAGAATTTGTTTGTTGTTAAAAATATTATTAAATATTCCAATCATATCTTCTAATAAACGTTAGAAATACGAATACTCAGAAAGTTTAAACTGGACATAAAATTGAGAAGAGTGACTTGCAAAAAGTAATTGTTTTGTTCAAGAAAGACTGACGCGTACTTTCTGTTAGCACAGGGAGCAGCAAAGAGTGTGCTTTGTTTTAATGCCACCCCATTCAAGATTTTCAGTGATCTTGGTTGAACTTGCACGTCATATCAAATTCAATTGTTATCGCCCCATGGTCAGCACATTCTGATTTAGCTTTTTGTTCAATTTGCTTATTTCATAATAATTACCGCAATCCACGTTTTCATTGATCCGTCGGTTTGCTTACGCAAATTCTCCCCACAATTTATCCCCTTCAGGCGCCAATTATATCTACTGAAAATAAAAATCATATTTTGCATAAATGACGATCAGTAGACCAAGCAGGATTGATGTGCCAAAAGTTAGACAAAATATTCACATATAAGCATATTTTATTTGTGTCCACATTTGTGGACATAGCGCCTTAAACCTGATACATGATTGCAAGCACTGCTACATTTGCTTGCCTCTTCTAAATGATCGTTATACATGAATGAATGTTTAGCTGTCACATGGAATTATTGTGCAGTTCATTACTTATAAAACACATAAAAGCATTCATTCTGTGACGACAGGAAGAGGAAAATTCGGTATTTCGAGCACCGAAAGTGGCTTTTAGTTGTGCAGCCTTCACGTCGGCGCTGTGTAATTAACGTGTTCAGAAGTTGGGGCCAACGGTTGCTTTCATCATAAGTAATGCTTCAAGTCCGGCTGCATCGCAGGGGTCTCGGGTGATCTGAGCACAGGTGGAAAGGGAGTGAGAGACAGCATCTTGTGGCCTGTTTTACACATTGTATTTACAAAGATGAGAAGTGGTTTTTAAAAGCGGTTGTTTGCTAAATTTATGTCAGGGACCTGAAACGAACTGTCCCCTCGCCCTACCAATGTGCTGATTGTTGTTTTGTAGCCTTGGAGCTGAGGCCGCCAGCTCTGAACTGACCAATGTGCGAGGGCACGGGCTGCTCTTTTTCATCCCCCTTTGCGTAGTGCTGCCACTTTGTAGTTATCTCCGCCTCGGGTTTCATATAAAATGTAATGATTCTTGATGAAAACCGCAGCGAAATTTTCAAAACGGCAGAGAAAAAAATGTTTTGACCGCACTGAAAATGGTTGCTTCCTCCAGATTCATGCGTTCTATAATCTAGCACAGGTGGTCTCAGATCCTTTTTTGAATATTAGTAGAGGGCCTAAGAGCCTCCTAGACCTCCCTGACATTATTAAGTGGTCATAGCGCTCTGTGCTTGTTGGCAGCGGCTCAGCTAAGTGGCGGTTCTTTGCGACCATCTGCTGGTCTTCATTGCTCGGTCCATCGCACTTCTTTGAGGCGCTTCTACATCGGCTATTTTCATTTAAAACGCTTCAGCGCTGGAGTCGCACAACGTTCTCTTTGTACAAGCATAGTTTTCAATGCGCTTAAGCAGTAATCTAATTTCCTACCGTACGTGCAGAAAAAAAGAACGACGCGTTGTGGCAAGAAAACGCCACTTTGATATTTTCGGCATTACAGCGTCATGTCCACGTATGTGGATACGGCACTCTGAACGTCTACCGCAGCAATTTTTCTTCGTCCGTGACAATGAAAATTGGTGTGCCATTTTAACATTAACCTATAGACATATTCCGAGCCCTAATTTGCATCATTCACAATCATTTGTAACGATGGAATGCAATCAAGAAAGCTATTTACTCGTCCCGCCAAAGAATGATCTGATGCTCATATTACTTTTTTTCTACAAACTCATTTCACTGTAGCTGCAAGAGGTAGTGCCACAGACTTTACAAGGAGGGCCAAAATAGAAAGATCCCGGTATTTATATGTGGAAATTCGCCTTGCGAACGAAAATACGATGAGGTTTAAATCGCGTCCACTTATGTGGTCCCACCGTATCAAGGGATTATTCAATAGCCGCTTCCCTTTGCATCAATAGCTGATTTTTCTTTCGTTTTCTTCGGACCTAACCAGGCGGGCTTGAACGAAGAATCTGGCAGCGAACCAGATGGAGAGAAAACTTCGCCAGGTATCCGTAGCCACGAGCCCGTTCGTGGCCGGTCGGCTAGACTCGGTGACGTGGCCTTCGAAGGGAAAGCTGGAGTTTGACAAATACGCAGCCTCCTACAAGCCTGGAATCTTGCCAGATGTTCTTCACGATGTGTCATTTGTTGTACTGCCCCGTGAGAAGGCAAGTTTTCTTGAAGTTGACAAACATATCAGCTCATACAAATGCTGTTTCGGTCTTACTTCTTGATTGTTGTAGACGATGCGGGAAGTAATTATCTCTGCACTTTTTATAATCTAGAGAACAGCAAGTCTTCCGTAAACTAGTGTCTCATCAGAAGGCAGCCTCGCTTTTAACAAGTTGGCATCTTACGTCGGCACATCCTCACTGCGACCGAAGTGCCGCTATCACTGTGTTGCATTGCAATTGTTGGCTTCTGAAAAGTGACTATGGGCGAAGTTGTAAATTCCTGTGCAGACGCCATCCGCGTCAGAGCAGGACTCACCGTTGCTTGCACACGGCATCAGCGCCTGAGATTTTTGATTTACATCTTGTGTCCGATTCTTTCAGGTTGGTATAGTCGGCCGCACCGGAGCCGGAAAGTCCTCGCTCTTTATGGCAGTGCTCCGCGTGTTGAAAGCATCCGCCGGATGCATTCGCATTGATGGCGTCGATATAGCAGCCGTGCCACTGCGGAGACTGCGTTCTGTGGTCACCGTCATTCCACAGGCAAGATGATTTGTTCTAACTTCACCACATCGTAACTACGCTGAACCTGTCTCAAATTTTACTTCCAAAGCTCAAGCAGAATTCTACAAAATTCATGCGTTGTTCGACCGGTCTTTCTTACATGTCTAGTAAATAATACGCCCTGTATGTACCGGTGACCTGAGACACCACAGCTCTGAAGCCATCTGTTCTAACATGGCTGCCGACAATAGTATTGAAATAATTTTTTATTTCCAAAAGAAGGTTCGGCCATATCCGCCCACCTACTGCTAGGCCGCGATGGAAATTCAGTTGTCTAAAGTTCTGCACTATCTTTCTGAGCATAGGCACCGTCTTCGTTTTCGGCTAGCTTTAGTTTGCGGCAGGAGAAAAATTAATTACATATTCAGAAATATGTTTTCTAAGATTTGTACGTGCATACAGTGGGCAGTTTGGAAAATGTACAAACGATTTTCTGGCACCGTAATTTCGCGACTTTCGTTAGCATCCTATTTTTCACTTGAGTTGCTGCAATCAGATAGTTGCTTTATTCTTGATTAAGGGAAATATAGCGCTACTTTTGACATTAGAAATAAATGCTTGAAATCAGTCGTAAAACCAGTAGGTTGAGTTATGGCGATGAACCAGAGGATAAATATCGTCATAAAAAGAACCACGTGGCACGGGCAATTACGTAGACTTAAGGAGTTTACTGGTTGATCTTGGAAGCGAAATACGCTTTTTACTCCGCATATTCTTCTCTCTCTCTCTCTCTAGAGTACTCTAGATATTGTGGAAAGGGCTAAGAGTAACCTATGAACGTCCGTTCTTTACAGACTTGATTAAATAAAAACATCGTATGTCTAAACATGGTTTTCATTTAGTGTGCTTTATTACCTTGGGCAGCTCTTTGTAAACATTTGACATTTTTATCTCCGCTTTACGTAATTATGCGTTTGGCTAATTATCAGTCCTGCATAAGTACAAAGCCATGTTTTGTGCAGGGCGCGCCTTTCCTAGGATCAGTTAAACTGCTCTCTGATTTTCCTGAGGTAATGTTAGAAACAGCACAGCATGCAACTGCACATATCCTAAGCAGCAGAGGTTATCGGCCCAGTATTGAAAGTGTATTCATAAAGGCTGATCCTACAAAGGACCAGTGTGACACCATCCATTTCCAATAATTGGCCATTTACCTGTGCTGCTTGTGAAGTGCCAGAGAAGGTATTTTAGCGTTAGATTAAGCAGCCAGCTTAGCCTGCATGCGCGTAACTTGGATTGTAAGCAGTTCCGGACAAAAATGTTATTAAGAATTCCAAAATATGTATCTAAGCATTTGCACAAAGTACTTATTAAGGCATCTAGACTGCTAATTTCCCACAGTAATTTCGCTAGTTAACTCTTTGCTTGAAGCAAATTGTCGCAGTCGTTACCTGTCAGGCCTAAGGAACAGCATGAGCCAGCAAATTTTTCGAGGAATTTCAACGATTGCTGATAGCCACATTCTTATGACGTCATGTTGAGATCAGCGGTCAAATATATGTGGAATTTGGGAAATTAGCGATAACTGGACATGAAATATTGCACATTGTCCGTAGGGAAGAATTGTTTTCAAATATCGAAGGAATGTGCGCTACGGGACGCACGGACCGCAGCGGCGACGTAGTTTCCTAATGTAGCAACTGTTCGGTTTTGCCACTTCGTGTGGCAAATCGAATGGGGACGCACACATGGCTCATAGTATAACCAAGAAGCTCACACTGCCATTTTGAAGTGTTCGTTCATTATTCAAGCGTTAAGTGAGCGCAAACATAGGCGCGCTCGCTGTTGCCATCATACGTGTACGATGGTCGAGAGCGCCCTGTGCAAAGCAGTTGCATACTGCGCGAGCACTACGCGGTTGCGGAGAACCGACGTGGAAAACAGGGCTGTAGAAGATAGCATGAAGCATCTTTTTCTTAAATGATTGTGTAGCGTTGGCACGTAAGATATAAGAGACCCCTATTGGAGGCTTCCGAATTATTTTAGAACAGCTGGTGCCCTTAAAGGCTCAGTTGCCTCGCGCATCACACATAAGTTTTTGATTTTCAACGGCACCAAAATGCGGCAGTCGCGGCTGAGGCCGATCATTCGACCACGGGGCCAGCAGCCGAACGCCAGAGCCACTCAGCTATTGCGGTGGTTAATGTACGAGTGCTAACAGTTGCGGTACAAATAGAAAGAAGCGGATAGGGCGCGAACAGACTTTCAAAAAAATTTGTTATGAAAAATGACATAGATACAGTTAACATGAAGGAAAACCAAGCGCAGCAGTCATGAACACCCAAAGCAACTACAACCAGACGCAAAAACAACGCGAGCTTTTTAACGGTCACTTGCTCTCGGAACACGCGTTTGCCGTCATCTTCAAGCACTCGTCGAGCCTAAATGGTCCCTTAATAAATTCAGTCGCTTCATGTCAATTGCTTCCATCACCTTTCTTTGTCACTGCACATGGCCATCTCAAAGGTATAATTGCGGCTTCTCGGAAAACATGAAATTTTCCTTTTTTTTGTATGGGAGGTTTCGGTTCCAAAATAAAAGTCTTTCATACACCGCTGTGAGGCGCTTTCTTCCGCCTTGCGCTCTTGAACGATATTTTGTCTCTGCCACCGCACAGGACCCCTGCTTGACACGCGGCACCTTGCGCAATGTCTTGGACCCTACTAATACCTGCTCCGATGAGGATGTGTGGTGGGCATTAGAGCAAGCGCATTTGACGGCTTTCGTGTCACGCCATCCGATGAAGATTCTCATGGACGTGGAAGACGTTGACAACAACTTCAGGTACAGTTCAGAGCGTTGTGCACGTTCTACGTGACATGCATGAATTGACCTCATTTCATCAGTTCAGTGCACAAAAAGAGCTGTGGCTTTCACGTGAGGTTCCAGTAACATTTTCTAAACCTGCATCGTTTATAGAGCATCGTCGTGCTGTACCTTAGGATATATTCAGATAAAATCGCAGTTTATTCGCCACATGAAAGACTTCAAATAGAGGGGAGGTGCAAGGAAAAGCATAGTATGTTAATAAAAGCCAGCAATGTTTGCTTTCATCTAGGGGCTATGCAGAAGAATGTAGTGGTCCACGCCGCGTTAGTGCATAGTAGGCCGGACATTTCCACACTTTATCTCCGCCTTAGCCCGCCGATAACTATCCAGCGCTTTACCAACCTGTTCCGTCTCAGGTGGGCATTTTAATACAACATTTAGAAAAGTGCAGCCACACTCAGGCAGACGTGTGCAGGATTAGCACATGCCAGTTGTGCACAAAAAGTGGGATCTACGCCGTTAGGTGGCGCATACCTTCCACTGTGCAAAGGCTGACAGGTGACTCAAAAACAGACGGGCACCGTAAGGTTAGAAATGTAGGATTAAAGATGTATCTAAAGAAAATGGCGAAGGTGTAGATTGATCTATAACACCGTTAAAGAAATATAAGGCAAAAAGCTGGGCATAGCGGCAACTGCCGCCACCCCATTTCAAACGGGACGTTCCTATCTTCGATACATTCCATCAGACAGACTGCATAAAGAAATAAAGTAATAAAGCCGGACATGTTGAGAACTTCCTCCACGCCTTTTAAAATAGGACGGTTGTATCTTCCATCAATCTTCCATGCACCCATTATGCTTGCACAGCAGAATTCTAATATTTGTGCATGCTAGCACGAAAACGCCGGGCTGAAGGCCTCATCATTTTTGCAGATTTGTCCAAATTTTAAATAAGGGCACTCAATTCTATGATTGCTCTCTGCTTCAAGCCATCATTACCTATTCCGTCTTGAGCTGCTTCCCAGTTATGTCTTTCTCCACATCGTCTTGCCACTACTTCCTAGGTGGCCCTTCGAGCTTCTTCCATCTAATTTCTAGTTTCATCCTGTGCTTTCGAATGTATGCGTCGTCTCTGCTGGTCAAATGATTAAAGCCGTAGCCTTTTGTTCTTTTCTCTGTCTTTCAATATTTGAGACTTCGGCTTTTGCTTCTATGTTCT